>JXCR01014332.1:0-50431 GCA_002079205.1 Phalaenopsis hybrid cultivar | reverse complement strand
TCTGGTCAAAAATGAAATACTTACAGCAGAGAGTCTAATAGGGCAGAACTTTGGTTTCCCTCTACGACCATATTTGAGTAAACATGACCCCTTTTTAAGGGCCGTAATTGCCTGAGATCATATTTACAAAAAATATTAGTTAAAAGCAGCGGGGAAATGTAAACAAAAAGAACATATATTAAATGAAAGAAACAACGGCTTATGAATTTCCCATTTGATATGTTTAAGGCAATCAAAGCTTTCGATATTGTTAAAAGCCTCAACACAGATAAAATTTCAGCATATTTTTTAGAGGCTAAGCAAAGAATTAAAGATTAGCATATAATTTCTTCATTTTCTAAATTTAACATATTATTCAATGGTTTATAATTGTGTCAATCATGTCATGGATGATACAACACAATAATGGACGAATATAATTATTTATGAATGATGTCCACATCAAATTCTTTTGTGATAAACACCTACTCCCATGAACCTTTGGTGTGCTTAATTCGGAACTTTCCTCCAAAATATGGAAATATCTTATCTAATTACTAATCAAGCACTCAAGATTAAAATAAGGCAAGGCATTTCAAATTTGGATGAACATATATGGTATATATTATTTTCGCCTTATTAGACAATTACTTTGATCTTCCACTTATCGTAAATAACCTATATTTAAATATGAAAAGAATATAATAATTTATAGTCTTTTCAAACTTAACCATACACTTCACAATTAACCTACATTTAAATATGCAGTCAATTGCATTTGTAATTTTTGTGCACAATTTACATAATGACAACATGAGATAAGAGGGCCACTTTCTCATGTTATAAAAATATGAGCACATTTTATGTTAAACACATTATTTTTAATGGCTTCTATTTTAATTGATTTGTTTTCTTCTTAGTTTATTTCTTTGAATGTTCTAGTCCTACTCTATAAAAAGAGATCTAAAGTTTATGAGAGACTAAGAGGTGTATGATGTTGAGAAGTATTGAGTAATAACCTCAAGTCATTTTGGTTTCTCTTCATCTGGTGCCAGTGAAATCTTCTTCCCCATCTCATAATTTTTTTTTTTTTTTGTTTGATTGTTGTTGTGTACAATTATTATAAGAGCTTGTGGTTCGTTATTCAAGCTGGTGGGCTGATTCGGTGGTCCGACGTGCAGATCGGAGGCAGGCCCGGTGGCTTGGACGTGGAGTTCGAGCGGTTGCAGGAATTCGTGGCGGGCCTGGTGAAAAAGCGGCAGACCTCTTTGTTGTTTGACTTGCGTGGGAGCCGCACAGAGTAGTATAAATTCAGTGATTTTATTTGGTTCGGTCTGCGGGCGGAGACGCTGTGTTGAGGCAGGAGTAGACGGATTAAGGAAGGAGTTGTTTTGGGATGGGAATCTTTCATCTGCCTAATAGGAATATTTCTTTATTTCTCTCCTTGGACGGGTGGAGGAAACATCAGGGGAAGGAAAAATCATTCCTTAAAAAAGGATGTTTTTTTTAGGCGAAGTAATTTCGGAAACGGTGCAATTTTGGCAAAGAATATTTTTTTTAAGGAAACTCTTTTCGGGAAAAGAGAATTTCGAGGAAAAAAAATTTCAGAAAGAAAAAAATTGGGAAAATTTTTTAAATTTATTTTTTTAGATTTTTCTCTTTGTTTGCTTTTTTTTCCTCTCTTTTTTCCCATATATTCTGCTAGAGGAATCTTTTTGGGAAAGATTTCAACAGGGGTAGAAATAACGAATAGTCTTATGTCAGAATCTTCAACATCTACTATAGCGGTGGAAAAGTAGATTCATCAGGTGATTATACGTCCCATCAAAATCGATGTGACGAAATTTGATGATTGTTGGAACTATAACATTTAACAATGTGTTGTGTTCTCTAAATCTGGAGGAAGTCCTGGATAGCGAGGAATGTCCTGAAAAAATATCAGAGAGATATTGGTTGAAGTTGAATACGAATGCTTGCGGTTTGATCCAAAATTGTTTAACCGAAGAAATCAAATATGAAGTAATTATGAAGACTTCTGTAGAGAAATTGTGAAAGATACTGGAAAAAAATATCTCACGAAGAATGTGGAGAATTGTCTTCATACAAAACGTCGACTCAACAGATTTCAAATGATACGACAGATTTCAGATGAGAAGGGGGGTTACAATTGATGAACACTTGAATGACTTCACAAACATGTTGACGCATTTGTTAAATTTAGATGAGGAGGTTGGAGATGAAGACAATGCACTTCTTCTGTTCAATTTGTTTCCAGATGAATAAGAAAACTTCAATATGACACTTATTCATGGGAATGAGGTTTTGGATTATGGTGAAGTGACTATGACACTGTTTGATCACAAGTTATGTTGAAGGGGCAAAGAGTCTACAAAGATGGAATTAGCTAAGACACTTATACTCCAACGTGACATATTTAAGAAAAGAAGAATTGGTCAAAGAAAAGTGGCAGCAACGACACTTCTCAAAAGCAGGCAAGTCTCGTGGGCGTGATCTTGGAAAAAAACCAATTTGCTTTCTTTTTAGAGATTGTTCATTGACAGAAAGATTGTCTAAAGCTAAATGAGAAGGGAAAGGAAGCTGCATGAGGCGAAAGTCAATGTCATTGTGAAAAGATGTGAAGAGATGAATTCAGATGTATCGTTATTTACAGTTTCTTACAATTTGTTTACAGATAATTCGTGTTGGATTCTGTACATAGATACTACCAATCACATTTGTCCCCATCAAGGGTGATTCTGTACGTAAAAGAAGTTGGACAGCAGTGTAGTGACTATGGACAATGATCAAACTTATCTTAATATTGGTGTACGAAGTATCTTCATCAAAATGCATGATGGTCCTGTGAGAAAACTGACTGATGTTAAACATGTTCCAGATGTTAGGAAGAATTTGCTGTCATTTGGAGTTTTAGATTCCAATGGCTACAAGATAGTTATTGAGGCAGCAGTTCTGAGGATATGTCGTGAATCAATGTTTTTATGAAGGGAGTTTGTCATCACAACCTTTACTATCTTTAGGGTAATCTAGTGACTGGAACAACTGTTGTTGTTGATAATTCTTCTGACATCACTATGTTGTGGTATGCGCAGTTAGCTCATGCTGGAGAGGCCTTACTCATGCATTGGTGAAGAAATGATTGATCAAAGGAGCGAACACCTACAAACTTGATTTCTGTGAGAATAGTGTGTTTAACAAGAAGACACAGGTATCTTTTGGACTGTCATCCACAGTACAAAATGTATTTTAGAGTATGTTCACATAGATGTTTGGGGCTCGACCAAGACAGTATCATTCAACGGGCAAAGATATGTTTTCTCTTTTATAGATGAAACTTCACTGTTCGAGAGACGCCACAACAGAAATGGGTGGCAGAGAGGATGAATCGGACTTTGGTGAAGAAAGTTCGATGTATATTATCCAATGTTGGGTTGAATAGAATCTAATGGGTCGATGCCATAAAATATATTTGTCACTTGGTGAATCGTCAACCTTCTGCAGCTATTGGGAAGAGACCCGTATCTTCATTGGCTTCAGGCGTGGAGTTAAGGGCTTCAAGTTGTATGATCCGTTAGAAAGAAAGATTGTCATTAGCAGGGATGTTACATTCAACAAGGCAAGCTTGTTGAAAACTCGGGACTCAAAGTAGGTGGAGAGTTCTACTGGAACCATAGATAAGTAACAGAATTTGGAGTTTGATGCAACTCTATTTATTCCACTGAGTTTGTTCTCTTTGACTCAGATATCATATTCAATTGCAGCTCAGAGGTATCTGTTGATGGTTCTCAGAAGAAGGTGGAAGAAAATACAGAGGATGAGAATCCTATTTAGGAATCTATTATTAAGAACAAGACTAAGTGCCAGAATGTCTCAAAACCAGTTTGGTTGAGGGATCACAGTGCATTTGGTCTTTCAGTCATAGAGACAAAAATTTCTTATCACTATAAAGAAGAGTTGGAGAGCCCAGACTGTGATTGTTGGAGAGCGGCAATGGATGAAGAGATGTAGTCTCATCAGAAGAATGGTAATTGAAGATTGGTGAAGAAGGAAGGATCTCAAGGAGCTGATGTGTGGTACAAGACAAGATTAGTATCAAAAGGCTTTGCACAATGAGAAAGAATTGATTATAAGGAAGTGTTCTCCCCAGTGGTCAAACATCCCTCAATTCGCATTCTCTTAGCACTTGTAGCACAGTACGGTATGATCTTGGAACAATTTGACGTAAAGACTGCATTCCTACATGGAGAATTGTATGTTGCAGTAGTCAGGATATGGAGCATCAAAAAATTTTGTTTTCAAACTGAACAAGTCTTTATATGGGTTGAGACAGTCACCATGACACTAGTATAAAAAAACTTGATTAGCACATGAGGGGACAGGAGTACAGGAGTAGCTAGCATGATCATTATGCAAATTTCAAGAAGTTGACCAAAGGTGAGTTCATTTACTTTCTTCTATATGGTGATGATATGTTGATTGCATCTGTCAGTCAGATTGAGGTTGATAGGATGAGGAATCGACTGTCCAAACATTTTGAAATGAAAGAGTTGGGTGGCTCGCAAAATTCTTGACATGGAGATTTTTAGGGATAAGGCAACTAAAAAGGTTTAGCTTTCACAAGTAACTTGCGTTCGGAAGGTGTTGAAGAAATTTGGGGATGATGACTCGAGCAAGGCGGTGAGTCTAACCATTACATCTCACTTTCAACTTAGTTCAGATTAGTGTCATAAAGATGATCAGAAAGGAAAGATGTGTGATTGGTTCCTTATGTTAGTGTAGTGAGCGATCTGATGTATGTCATAGTTTGCACTAGACCAAAAAATGCACAAGCAGTTGGTGTTGTGAGCAGGTTCAAGCATGATCCAGAAAGAATTCATTGGCAAATTGTGAAAAGTATTCTGAGATATCTGAAGGGTATAGTTGATGTTGGTTTAGTATTTGAGAGGCAGTCATTCAGTATAGATTTGTGTGTATGCTCCACTGACTCAGACTGTACATGAGATATGAATAGGCAAAAATCTACGACGAGCTATTTATTCACATTAGCAAGAGGTTCAGTCAGTAGATTTTCTTTTGTTCAGTCTATTGTTGCTTTGTCTACTACTGAGACTGAGTAAATGACAGTTACAGAGGCGATCAAATAAGCAATATGGATATATGTCCTATTGGATGACTTGGGAGTTGATCATGAGTCTCTGACGGTGTTATGTGATAATCAAAGTGCAATATTCTTAGCAACAAATCCAGTTCATCATGTTCGTACGAAACACATTGATGTGGGATACCACTTTGTTCAGGACTTAATTGAAGAAGATAAGGTTATGTTGAAAAAGATATATACGAAGGAGAATCTAGTAGACATGCTCACAAAGCATACCAATCCAGAAGTTCGCCTATTGCAGAAATTTGGTGAACATTCGAGCTCAAGATTGATTGATTGCTCAATCGTGTATTTTAAAGAACTATGTGAGGCTTAATCCCTTCGAGAGGGGGTGTACGTAGGCAACCATCTTGGTGCGTAGGACTGTCAAAAAAGCTCGTTGTTCGCGAACATCTCGTGTTTGGCTCGTTCGTTAAGTAAACGAGCCGAACACGAATAAATTTTTAAAGCTCGAATTATAAACGAGCTAAACACGAACAACTCCTTGTTCGCTCGTGTTCGACTCGTTTCAGTTCGAAATAAAAAAAAATCATAAAACTATTTATATAACAATATATTATATATATTATTTATATAATAATATATTATATATTTATGTCTAAGTTTAAATCATAACACCTCATGTGGCAATGTAGTTAGTGCATTCTTTTGTATATATTTGATCCAGGTTCGATTCCCACACTTTAAATCTATTTTTCTCACTTTAAGTTTAAAGAGTCAATTTCGAGCCGAACACGAACTGAACACGAACACAAATATTTTAATCGAGCAAAACACGAACACATTGTTCACGAGCTGATTTCGAACACGAGCCGATTTCGAACACGAGCTATTTCGAACGAGCCAAACATGAGCCAAGTCTGAGCTCGCTCAAGCTGGGCTCGTTTACAGCCCTATTGGTGCGACTGATTTGGAGTTGGAGCTCAGTTGGTCATCTCTCACTTATCTGAAAGTAAGATATGAGTTGGAGATTGTTGTATTTAATGACTTTTATTTTAATTGATTTGTTTTCTTTTTGCTTTGTTTCCATATATGCTCTATTCCTCCTCTATAGAAAGGGATCTAGGGCATATGAGAGACTAAGAGGTGTATGGTGTTGAGAAACGTTGAGTTGTAACATCAAGCCATTTTTGTTTCTTCCTATCTGCTACTAGTGAAATCTCCCTCTCTGTGGATGTAGGCGAATCGATTCAATGTCGAACCATATAAATCTTTTGTGTTTGGTTGATGTTGTCTGAATTTCTATGCTTTCGCATTATTTTCACATAACATAACATAAATAAGCCTTTGATTGGCCCAACGAGCGTAGACATGTTAAAAGTTGTGTTTACATTTTTATATTCAACATTAAAGTTGAATGCAAC
Source organism: Phalaenopsis hybrid cultivar (assembly GCA_002079205.1). Lineage (NCBI taxonomy): Eukaryota > Viridiplantae > Streptophyta > Magnoliopsida > Asparagales > Orchidaceae > Phalaenopsis > Phalaenopsis hybrid cultivar. The sequence goes on along the minus strand of JXCR01014332.1, from coordinate 43,909 downwards.
CATTTGACATATTTGAGGCACGCCTTAACATAGTTAAGACAAGCAATGAAGTTGACCTGTTATATATACCTTTCTAAACTATATTTTTCTCAATGATGGTAAATATGTTATTGAAAATAACATTAATGCAAATAATAATCATCGTGTTGAACACAAGTTGTTTGATTCTATTAGCAATATAATGATGTGCTCATGATTTGTATGATTATGATGAAGATTATATAGTCTTTTTTCCTATATTTTTAACATTTGGTGTGGAACACGAAATGCTGATACCCAATAAAGCATGCCTATTATTAATATTAATGTTTGTTTGTCATTGAAAATTAAATGCACTGAATTACATTAAAATGTAATTGTAATTAAATAAATCTTGGTTTTTATTCTGTTAATCCTTTATTATTTATAAGATGTTGCTAGATTTCATGGATTCATCACTCCATGTGTTAGCATCTCTAGGGAGCCTTTTTTTTTCTTCATCTAACTCACTAATCCAAAGCACTACTGATCTTTCCTTCCTATTGTAACTTCATTAAAAGCATTACTTTGTTTGTTTGTATGATTAAATGTAATAAGGGTTTGAATTCAAATATTCAGGTAATTCCTTTTTTCTATTTTATTATTACTCATGCCTAGGAAAGTGCTTATTTATTGTCCATAATAAAATCATAAATTGCCCTCTTTTTTTTTCTTGTTTGACTTGCAATTGACTCTAGAATTAATAAAGAGTCGTCTAAATGAAGCTCTTCGCCTTCCATACATGCATGATATCAGAGCAATTTCCTCTCTTTCTCTCCTTTTTTAAAATTTATTTTCTATTTTATCTCTCTTCTCAGGACTGGTACCAAAGAAGCCACCAGCATTAAGGTGACAATTTCAACTATTCTAATGAACACCTTTTTGCAGAGACTTTATCTCCTTCCATCATCACCGAACAGCTTATTAGGCCAAACTTCATTTAGTCGTCTCAATCAGTGACAAGTTTATTCTATGAGATATATATAAGATTATTTCACAGATACTGCTCACATACCCAGTGGAAGAGAACGAGTATTGGTCATATAAGACTATAAATAGTACAGTGGATTCAGGAGTAGTAAGTTCCAAGCAAATAGACAACAATGCAGGAAGATGATGGAACAAAAAAAAAAAGTATCCTAGTTTCTACTAGGTATGGTTAACTGCCAATTTCTAGAAGTAATAAGCACAATTTAACTTAAAAAATATGCCATGAATTTAAGTAAAACTGAATAAAACCTTAATGTAGCCTTAGGAGAAAATATATATAGAATTAGCAGCAGTTTTTGTGGCTCGGTACATACCTGCTTTACATCCCTGTCAAAGGGACTACTTCTCCTAGCATCCGCCATCGATGTTCCCAAGTCACGCGGCATTCAAACCAATGAGAGAGAATGATAAGCTGGTAGCAGAACAGTCGATACGGCCCCATAAAAGAAACTGCCACAGATTTTGCTCTGTAGAGCAATGAACCAGCAGATTCATTTATGCCATCATAATCAATCCACACAGTGCGGATGGATTCTCTATATCACCGACGACGAGAAAAAGAAAAGAAAAAATGGCGGCAGCGCTTTCCAAGATTTTATTCCTGATCAGCAAATTAACCATTCAAATGTAGAAATCCAGAATAGAAGCGGCAATGTGATGATCACAACATCAAACGACGGCATTTGTAATCCTAAATTCTTGTTCATACATGTAATTTTATGGATGCACGGCCTCCAAAATTTCAAAAAGTATTTAATGAATCCGCGGCAAACTGCTCAAATGCACTGGTGATCAATAATGCTCTAGAAATGTGCATGCATGAAGCAACTCGTAATTCGCAGAATCATACGAATATTAATACCGACCGAGATATTGATCAATGAAAACCCCCATTGAAAAAAGGTGACGACAGAAAAGTGAACCCTTCTGCTCGATTCTGCGATTAATCGGCTCGAGCAGAAGAAGGGAATCGATAAGCTCTGCTGCAAAGATAAAAGGGGAGGAGGATGAACAGCGGATTTTTGGTAAGATTCCGGCGACAAATGACGGAGAATAACTTGAGAAACTTTTGGAAAAAGTGATGGTGCAGAGGAGGAGGAGGAGGAGGGAGGGTAGATTGTGAATTTGACAGATGATAGGAGACGCCAGAGTGGCGAACGTACGCATCCAATTTTTGTCTTCCTTGCCACCTCAATGGCAACCAACAAGCCTTCATAAATGAATTCCATGTTGTCTTTCTAATAATGTTACTTAGCATTCAAATGTTATCCATTTACTTATCTTGCACCTAAACTTCAATTTTTACATTCAAAACATCCTTCCCAATATACAAAAAGGTGGAAATAGTGTAATCCATCTTTTAATGCAGTGAGAATGAAGCTTACGCCTTAAAAATCAAAGTTTAGGACACAAGCGTTATGTTTTACTTGTTAATTCTTATCATAATGACATCGTGCTTGATAAACATAACACGTGATATTTTATCATATATATGTATGTGTGTGTGTGTGTGTCATTTATCTCTTTTATGTATTGGAAACTGTAATAAATTTTGAGTGGTCTATCGAATTATGATTGCTCATCTATGTTTTATTCACGTGTTATTTTAAGAATGAGTGAGGCTTAGTTTAAGTAGAGACTATTGATTACTGATGAGAGTCCGACTTTAGATATGTTGCTATCTTAGATTTTTTTTTTTTTTATATAGTCGTGGTGATATGTTTATTTTGATGAAAGATGAATTATGTAATAATTGTTGTATATGTTGTGTATTTTGTTTCTGAGATGTGATATAATTTGCATAAATTTTGAGTATTTCTATTTTATGATATTTTAATGATTTTAGTGGCTCTGTGTTTATTAAAAAAAAAATAAATAAATATTTTTTTCATGTAAATCTTGGGTAATTATTTAACTATTGTGACATTGACATAAAGCAATGTCGCAACTATTTTATTTTTTTTATTTTCTTATGATGTATAATTGAACCACTTCCTGTCTTCATTATTATTTTGGCTGTTACTTAATTATTTTGATTGTTTATTTTAGGTGTTGCTCTAGAAATACATGTTTTTCTTAGATTAATTCAAATGCTTGTGCATGGCCTGAATTTATGTCATTGCTAGGCTTTTAAAAAGGTTTTTATTATTTCTTGATTAAACAACTAACTAATTCGAAGTAATAGACTGTTTTCTTGGCCATAGTTGTACAGACAACATTTTGTTAACTTGTCTTATTCATGAAACTTGTGCGCTTTAAACTTAGTAGAAATCTTAGATTGATGCTCACATATGAATAGCTCAGTGAGTTAGCATGATAGATTTTTTTTCTTTTTATAACTCATTCACGACAAATTAATTAAATATAAAATTTACATATGAATTTTATTTCTATTCATGGTTGGACCACCTTCGCTTTAGAAGCAGTGTCATAAGTTTCATTTCTTATATATTAAATCTATTGAATTATGCATTTGAATAAAGAATAGATGTTATGGTTTTATATGAGTAGGTTAATCTAATAAACAATCATTTACATCCATAATTGTAAATCTAGGCCATGAGTATTATTAATCCTTAATGGAGCTAAGTTATAAGTATCTTCACAACATTTACATTACTCCCAAGTCATGAGTTATATTTGGTTAGTATGTTTAGGCCCTCTTTTGTTCTTGATTTGAGATTGACATTATCATTATATATAATGTTTTAGTTCTCATTATCGGACAAGCATTCATTCTTAAAGGGGTTGTAAGACGTCACTTGATGACATCTACTCACATATTAAGTTATTATGCATGCCCTTGTATGAATCCTTATGTGTTTGGTTGTGTTATACCCTACATGTTGACTTACCATTTGAACATTTCTTTTACTAGAATAGGGAATCTCACTTAAAAAACTGAGTACATGCCATACCCCAAAGGAAAATCAACAAATTAAAATCCATAATCAGGAATGTTTTTGGGCTCCTCATCCAAGGTATAATTAACCATGATGGTGCAACCATGAAAAATCTAATAACCAAAATAAAAGAACCTCCATTCAATATTATGTGTTGAGTAGGGGAAATTTTGATTTATTCAAGTCACCTATATTTATTATTAATGTTCATTGTGCAGGGTTAATCATCTTCTACTCATTAAGGTATTACTGTTTCATATGTAGGAAGTGCTCTAAAGTTAAATGTGTGTGTGACTAGTTTGCCCTTCCATGTTGAGTCTCCTGCTGGAGCATGAACGCTTACAATCATTTGTCTCTTGGGATTATGTGATCCAATCATTTGCGGCTCTCCCCCTTCTAGTGTCCACATCAAATACCACACTTGACGCAGGAGAAACCAGCCACTATATTAGTTGAGATTAATAAGATTCCTTCTTTTCTTCAATTAGCAAAGATAAGCATATAAAATAATATACTGCAATCTTGTCTCTTGTACTTATAGTTGAGTTTGAAGTAATAGGGGGATAATAATAGTGATTAGAGTGATGACACTCGTAGAACTACAATGAAAAATGATGATTCATCAGTGGTAATCGAGCGACAATAGTTGGATGAAAATTGTTATTGGTAGACAAGTGACGGTGGGAGGATAATAACAGTCAGATGATGGTGGTGAGAGAATGACAATCAAGCAATAGGTGTTGATTAACGATTTTTGGCCATTGGTGACCGAACAACAGTAATATGATGGAGCTAATTAGATGACGACAATCCAACGATGGCGGTAGATAGTGCTTAATAGTGTTAGACATGTGACAATGTTATAGAAATCTTATGACTTTAAAGCTCTTTCAACACTCAAATGAGAGATCACTTTTTCTGAAAAATATAAGTATATTTATATTTTTTTATCATAGATTCAACTTTCAGCATTCAAGTGCCATAGTGACCTAAGAAAGAGTGATATTGCTCTAATTGGAGCCATCTCATTGAGATGCTCTATTTGAACTTATTTATGTATAAATTAGAGATTGTTGGTTTCTTAACCATACTTCAAGTTGTTAACTTGTACTTATTTGAATTTACATTAGACCACTTTTGAAGCCATCAGATTCGCCTTGCCAAGACAATCATATCAATTATAAATTTGTTAAAATTAGAATCATATTATCTTAATTCCCACTCAAAACTATCTCATTTGAAACGCATTGAAATTGGATCCTGATCAATATGACTTTTGGGTGACATCACTCTAAAAAATTGTTTGCTTAATCATTTAGTGGCGCACACACGTACATGCACACGCACGCCAAATTTTATGCATGGCGGAGAATTCGTTTATGAACTTAAACATCACAATGCATCATATTATACAAGAAGTGTCGATATCAAAGGCATCGTAGGATCATTCTTGATACTTTACCTGAGCTAGCTTTAGAGAAAATGATAAAGGCAGAACACTTACATAAACTTATTTAAAGTAAAATACATATTTCCATACATATATTCAAATGGAATTCAATCAATAAATTATATATACATATATATGAAGATTGAAGTATTACATAGAATTTTAGTATTTTATATATAAATCACCTTTTATTTCATGACTGAAATATTGTTATGAATATTAATACAAGTGGTACAAGTACAATTCCTACTATTTTAAAATATTAAACTCATTTAGCAAAAGAAAAAAAAAAATCTTTTTAACTATGTCATAAAAAGGATATAATAATATTAATCCAACCAATTCAGTATATAATTTATTTTGTATAACATGTATTATTCTAATTATTCATATACATAATTTGAAGACTAAGACATAGTAAGAACACAATTTCAAAATAAAATACTTTTTAAATTTTTGGGGGGCGGGGGCTAACCTCAGATACATGCATACCATTAGAATATTTAACATCATAACAAAAATACCGACATCACTATTTTATTAAGAAATAAAATACACATTTTCATGCATAAATTTACAGTAAGTTTGCAAACATCTAACCAAATTTAATTTTATTAATTATCTACTTCAATGATTCTAGTTGAGGCATGCAGCTCCTGCTCCTGCCCTTGTAGTGGCCCTGGAAGACCAGAGAGAAGCTTGGCTGGCCAGGAATCTGAAGGGGAAGGATATCTAGCCTGTGGTCTCTGAACCAGTGAGGCAGCAGAATTATGGTGTTGTTGAGGATCCGGAATGGTGGTAGATTGGGCTAGACCGAGCCGAGTATCATCGCTGCTACACCGCAACATCTGGTTCAGCTCATTCTGCAGCATCCCAATATCTGATTTGAGGGTGAGGTTCTCCGCTTGGAGTTCATCCCTTTCCAGAGTTATCTGATCAACTTCCATGCAGATTATCAGTTCATATAATGAAGGTAAAATCAAGTAATTTATCAAAGCCACCAACGTTTATATCATCAGCGAAACTGAACAGAAACATGGAAAATGATTTAATAAACTTCCATCATCTAAATATAAAGATCAGGCGCCTGAATCTTCAAATTTTCTAATGACAATCTCAAGGCATATACACGTTGGAAAAGCAAATCATGCATCTCGAGACAAGCAAATTGATGACACATACAATGTTTTCTGTTAATTTACTTGGTCGTTGCTATTTTATAATTGGGGCATTTAAATACATTCCATCTAATTCCTATACAATTACATATCTAATATCTAAACTTAACTTTTTACATTCATACCACCGNCATCTGGTTCAGCTCATTCTGCAGCATCCCAATATCTGATTTGAGGGTGAGGTTCTCCGCTTGGAGTTCATCTCTTTCCAGAGTTATCTGATCAACTTCCATGCAGATCATCAGCTCATATAATGAAGGTAAAACNGTTCTCCGCTTGGAGTTCATCCCTTTCCAGAGTTATCTGATCAACTTCCATGCAGATTATCAGTTCATATAATGAAGATAAAACCAAGTAATTTATCAAAGCCACCAACGTTCATATCATCAGCGAAACCATCATCTAAAGATAAAGATCAAGCGCCTGAATCTTCAAATTTTCTAATGACAATCTTAAGGCATATACACGTTGGAAAAACAAATCATGCATCTCGAGACAAGCAAATTGATGACACATACAATATTTTCTGTTAATTTACTTGGTCGTTGCTATTTTATAATTGGGGCATTTAAATACATTCCATCTAATTCCTATGCAATTGCATATCTAATATCTAAACTTAACTTTTTACATTCATAACACCANGTTAATTTACTTGGTCGTTGCTATTTTATAATTGGGGCATTTAAATACATTCCATCTAATTCCTATGCAATTACATATCTAATATCTAAACTTAACTTTTTACATTCATACCACCGAAAATATCAGATAAAAAATATCACCATTTTAGCTTTTAAAAAGTGGAATATAACTTTTCATGATAAATATGATGGCATGAATGGAAAAATTGAAGTTTAGATGTTAGATATATAAATACATATGAATTGAATGGTACATATGTAAATCTTCCTTCAAAATTTTTAGATTTTAATTTTTCTTTTATTTTTATAATTAGAATAAGCAAAAAAGTGAATAAATGAAAATGATAACCCGGGCATTAGATTTTATTTAAACCAAATAGAACTCTAGAAAAACTTCTCAAATGCTTTGAATGAAAGCTTACTGTGACCATTTTATTTAATAATGGAACTCAGTAAGAAAAACTTGTCATCTCAAATGGAAAGTCCTTCATAAAAAAAGGTGATTTTTCATATACGAAACTGAAAGCAGACAATAAATTCATTGGACTACTGATTGCATGATAATAAAAAACTCTTCAAATATGACATGAAGAACCATCAGATAAATGCCCCATGAAAATAAGTTTTACATCAATGGGAAAAAACTTACATAATGAGATTCAGATACCAGAGCAGTGTGTTCATCTCTAAGCTTTTTCCATCGCGCAAGAAGATCACGGAGAGCCCTAGTCGCATCAGCCAGTATTGATGCCTTACAACTGCTTAGTCCTAATGGGTCTGCAAATAGGAGAACAAAGCATATCAGACAAACAATAGTTATATAACACTGATATGCTTCCATAGTGGAAGCACTTACTTTGATTTCATGCAACCCCAATAAACTTAAGTTTATTGTAAGATTTACAAAATGAGATTTACAACTCAGGAGCATTTACATAGATTGCAATTCCTATGAAACCATATGAAGTTTTCTCAAATTAATAAAAGTTTTAAGTACAACCACAAATTTCATCGCATAAGCCTACAAGATTAACCAAAGCCAATTTAGTTGATATTGAACAAACTACTGTAAACAAGATTGACTAATCAAATATCAAATGAATTAAGATGACTTTATTCGGAGAAATAATTGTATTGAAGTAGGTAAATTTATAAGGTCAGAATAACAAGATCCTCACAATTCCACTGAGCATTCAAAATTATCCCTCAAGTAAATTAAAAGTGTCTTTATTCCTAAACAAAAAAAGAAAGAACAAAAACAATTGTATTGAAGTAGGAAAATTTATAAGGTCAGAATAACAAGATCCTCACAATTCCACTGAGCATTCAAAATTATTCCTCAAGTAAATTAAAAGTGCCTTTATTCCTAAACAAAAAAAGAAAGAACAAAAACAAGATTGGAGGTTACCAAGATCACGGCTAAGTTCCTGGAAGAGCTCATTCAAACGATCACGTTTCAGTTTTTCTCTCTCAGCTTTGTGGATCTTCTTTGAACTGTTGGATTGGTTCTTCCCATTAGAAATAGAGCTGAAAAAGTAAGGCGTGCTGGTGAAAAATCAAAGCCATAAGTTTTATGCAAATCAACTAGAACTCAATGATCAGAATCAAGAGAAAAAATAACAGTTAAGCAATAGCAAGGAAAATAAGACCAAGCAAAATGCACGAGGAAAAAAAACTAATGTAGCATTGGTGATGCAAATCTGAAAGTCTTTATTTAATAGGAATATGAATCATGTGAATTAAAATTGTTACTAGGTTTTATTTCCCAGTTTATTTCATTAAAAAGTATGCCTATGATGATAATTCTTATTAGAATGAGATGTATTCGTTATTGTTTTAATTATTATAATAGAACCAAATCACTACTGCAAGGCTTTTGAAAAATAATCTACCGCAATAAAAGTATGGATAATGTTTTCATAGAGTTTGTGGTAACCCAAACACAATGTCCAGGCTAATATCTTCCCCAAGCTTTTATGGAATAAATAAAGGTGTATAAAGCCGAATATTATATTTCCTTCCAATAGTTGTTTGATAAGTCCAACACTATGAAACTACTCATGTAATATCCAAGATTTAGAAGATCAGATCTGACCGGCTGGTTCGACCGTGAATAGGTGGACATTCCGGTCCAAACCATATAAAAAATCCTTTCTGATTGTGAACCACCCAGACCTGATCAAACGGGCTGTTTGAGCTGTAAACCGGCGAACTGTTTCAATGTTTTTAATTCTGCGGTCTGTAATAAAATCACTAGTTTTGTCACGTCGTGAACAAATCCTTCGCCTTCCCAATTCTTGCGGCTTTGACTTCTCCCGTTTGGGGGAGATGCACAGTGGGAGTTCGCCACCGTATGAGCCATTCAATGCCTTTGGACATGTTCGCCATCTTTCACTGCCAGATATCAACAGTAGCCGGCCATTTCACAGCATTCACCATAAGTTTTCCTAAGTTCCTATATCCTAACTACTTCATATGCCAACGAGAATATTTCCAGAGCCTTCCTACCTTAAGTCCTCTCTCTTGTATGTTTTTCTATTTTCCTTGAATGTTCTTACCCTAATGCTTACTCAGTTAATTGCTTGTGCGGTTATGCCTACCTTCATTCCCCCATGTGTTCTGAATTTCTGAAAACAGTGAAAAGTAAAAATATGTAGCTTAAGTAAATACATAAGAATTGTGTTAAATGTGTATTCACATGACTCAAGTTTCTCACTTGCTTGCTTACATGGTTAATGCTTACTTATATGTCGTTCTTAGTCTTTCACCCGTATTAACTCTATGACTTTGGGTATAACCAAAAAGAATATCTTAGTAATCTATTAACTAATTTAACTCTATGATTTCAGTATAATCACCACGCATTCCAGCTTACATTGTGGAAAATTGTGCCACGAATCCATGATTCTATTAAGATAGAGTTTACTTTAGCAGTTTTTCTGAACAAGTCTTGGTGTTTTCATCCCAATCAATCAAATTCCATATATCAATATTAATTTCGGAAAAAAATTAGTTATTGTGTTATTGTGTTTTCACATAAGCTTCTCAACTAATGATTAAATCCATATTCAGAAGTTTAATTATATGCGATTTCAATAGTGTTTATCAAACCATTTTTGTAGCTTTTAATTTGTTCAAAATGTTAATTTTGTAAACATAATTGCAATATATACATTTGGTTGTTGATGAACTTAAACCATTCGTCTTTTGGTTTAAGTCTAAAAATTAATTTACTCATCATTTCTTGCATTTGATTATCTATAATTACTTTGCCTTAGCCTTTTTATTGTTGGTTTGCTTTACTAAGCAAAGAATTGACTTATTATTGTTGTGTGTGGAATGACATGTTTAATCTTTGTAAGGCTTGGCTTGGTTAGAGAAGAAAATATAGTTAGGCTAGGCTTTGTTGAGCATTATTACAATATGCTTGGTTTGCTTTGTTGAGCATTATTACTTTACATGGATTAGCTTAATTTTAAAAATATCTTCGATTAGTGCATTGATATGAATATATGATAATTATTTTGTGTCAAGATATATTCAATATATTTGAAAATGTGTGTTTTCATTTCATATCAATATGCAAATTATTTATTGTTAAGTTAATAATTTTGATATTATTTACATTAGAATTAATCCTTCTTGAAGTCAACATGTTATTTTCACACATAACATTCGAGAAAAGTAGATATAACATGAAATTATTTTACTGGATTTAAAGATCTTGATGGAAAAAAATAGTATAAATGCTTGCATTGCGGAACTATACAAAGATAAAGACATTAATAGAATAAAACAATACCTAGTTGGGGTGAAGGATAATGTTGTTGCATGTAAAAGAATGTCACGTGATATACGTTATCAGATGTAAGAACATTTTAAACAAATATCTAAAAGAAATTAGAAAAAGAAAGAAAATAACTGCACATGATAAAGAGCTTGATAAGAAAAAAATAAAATTAAATAAAATAGAAAATTATTTTGCTCCAAGAACAAAGTTAGGCTCGCAACCATCTTTAAAAAGTGTGTTTGCATTTAAAGAAGGTATACATCGTGTTGATTTGGACATGACTAGTTGATTTTTTGATTGTTGCATACCTGCAAATGTATTAAATTTGCCTTTTGGGTAGAAAGCTATTGACGCAATCACAACTATTAGGTATGGATACAAACTCTCAGAATGACGGTGAGCTTATGAACAGATTGCAATGAATAATACAAGTTGTTGAGATTTATGGACAATGTTGGAAAGACACATGATGTAGTTTAATGGTTGATGTGGACAAATAATAAAAATAGAGCACTTATTAACTTTCAAATTTATTATTCACGTGGGAGTTCATTTATTAAATCCATTGATGCTACTGATGTTAAAAAAATATGCAGCTTTATGTGCTTTATTTGTCAAATTTATTGAGTGGGTGATATTAGAGAATGTGACGTAAATTGTAACTGACAATGATGCAAATTATAAGAAGACTGGTGAGTTATTACATGAGTGATACGACAATATCTATTGATTACCTTCTGCTACTCACTCCTTGAATCTTATCTTAAAAGAAATTGATAACATGACACATGCAACTAAGCTTGCAAAAAATGCTTCACAATTAACAATCTTTATTTATAATCATGTCTTTATATAAGACTTGTTTCAAAAAAAGCCAGATTGAAAAGAGATAGTGCGTCTTGGAGTAACACATTTTGTTACTACTTTTATCACTTTGAATAGTGCCTATGAGTATTAAAACAATTTCCAGGTACTTATCACAAGCACGCGTTATATAGACTCAAAGTCTTCTAAGGCAACAAATGAAAAAGAGACAGCTTGCATCATTTTAGACTATAAGTTCTAGAATGACTACTTTATAATATCAATGTTAGTAGGGTCCTTAATAAGATTAGTAATTTTCATTTATATAACTATATTTTTTATCTTTAAAATAATAATAATATTAATAGACTATATTGTTTAAATATTTTTTAGTAATTGCAGGTTATTTTGAGTTATTAACTTTGATTAAAAACTCTCACTTGGATATCTATATGATGATATGTATGGAGCAAGAAAGAAAATGAAAGTATAGGAATTCAAAAAAATTGTACAAACCATATATATACTAGCATCATAAAAAAAAGATGATATAATCAACTTCGCAAGATATCCATGCAACAACTTATTTTTTGAACCCACATTTTTAATACAATAAAAAGAACTATTGTAATAAACATGAGATTATGCTAAGCTTGAATGAAATTATTGGAAACAAAAATATATGCCTAAACCTACATCAGTGATGAATGAGATTAGACTTTTTTGTGACAACTTAAACAATTTTGAAATGCCAATAACTCTGACAATGTCAAGGGAAAAGCGACCCGATAAGTTCATATGATATATTATATTCGTATTAGTATTTCATTTATACAAGTATTTGAGTTATCTCTTTAAATTAATTATTTATTTAACTAGATGAATGGTGGAAGATGTTTGAATCAAGTACTCTAAATTTACAGAAATTAGCTATAAGAATTCTCAGTCAAACATGTTCTTTCTCGGGCTTTTAAGCAAATTTATACAAAATGAGGAATCATTTAGAGCATCAAAGGCTAAATGATCTCGTATATTTTCGATACAACCTCAACTTAAAGAATATGCAATATCTTTATTTATTTTTGAAGAAGAATATAGTATAATTTTAATTAATTTATGTTAACACAGTTGAAAGAATTTTATATTTATATTTTAGATTGCATATGAAAATAAAGAAGTTATGATTCTTTTGTTTACATGAGTATTGAGATGATAAATTTTTGGTTAGTTGATGAAAAACTACTCCTAAACTTGAGTATGATGATTTAGAGGATGAAATTTACAATAAGGATGTTATTTTGCATACTGAAGATCTCAACATAACAACCAATATACAAAAACAATATAAGTTTTTATTTTCTTTAATTTGAAAATTTTCCTTATTTATATGTTTATACTGCACATTTATAACAAAAAAAATTTGGATGTGTAGATGCAGGAGATTTGAATGATGCTAGAATTAAAATTACTAATGCGATGATTTGGAAGCTTTCAGAGGAGTCGTTGGTTTTTATTTCGTATTTGAAAAAAAAAATGATTTTAAAAAGAAGACCGAACAGATCTCGAATAATTAATTATTTAAATAAGAAAACACGATATTATAAGTACTACATCATCTTGAAATATGAGAATATCACTTAATAATTGGTTTAGTTTTTCAGACGAAAAAATTTAGAATATTTATTTGATCTACAAAAATACCGATAGATATTTCCCCTATTGAATCCGAAGATTGGATAAGGTTCAGATTATCTAGGTTACTAATTTCCTATAGGCACAATCCCTATAGTTAATTACGTCTTAAGTGACTAAAATCACTTAAGAAGACTCTCAATTAAGATTGGGCTTGTGTCTTCAATAATTCAACATTTAGTTTCCATGATTGATTATAGGAAAATCAAATGGGAAAAACCAATGTGGAACAGTTATTTCTAGAACCCAAAGAAATGAAAGGTAAGAGATGTCGAAGATACCGAGGAATCCTCCGTGACATCTCAAACTAACTTATGGTTTGACTGTACATTTTTGAAAGAGAATTTATTTGATGTTTCAATCCTGCAATCTATTTAAAAATTTAGGACTTATATCCCACGATATAAGATCGTGAGAAAACCTAATAAAATGAAGATTTACGTCGTGCTAGATGACTAACTTCAGAATCCTAAAACTATGGTGATGTTCACCGAAAGAATGATACATTAAACACAAATATGAAAAATGGACTTACAATCTTGCCTGGAAAGGGGTTCCATCTAAACCACCTAAATGTATTTAAAAGCATGAAGGTCGGCCTCAATGAATGCAGAATAGTAAAGGTTAGAATTGTATGTCCTACAACTTGATCATAACGATCAAGATGCCTAAGTATGTATGGTATGCAAAATGTTCTAAAACTAATGCTAGTTTATTTTTGCAATTTAAAATTAAAGATTTTAGAAACTACAACACTCACATGAATTTTAATAATTTGGGTTAACTTTAGTTTCAAGCGATCAACAACAGGCTGTGAATAAGAAATGCACATCCTTGATCATGAATGAGGAGAAAATTTATTCAGAAGATCAATCGGTATGCAGAGACAAAACTCACTTTATAAGATAGTGGTTCTCACGGGTCAACCTACCCCTTTCCATGCAATGATTGAGGGCCTGAAGACAAGGAATAAAACCAATATGCAATTAGCATGCCTATAGTTATCTTTTCGTATGTCCTAAATCGCAAAAAAAATGTTACTACTCTGTTTTATTTAACTGTCAATTTTGTTATTTTAAATGCATGATTTACTAAGACGTGAATGCAATGTAATAATACGATTTTGTTTGAGGTTATGAGTTTCATTTTATTTTGAAAAATTATGTTTTGGTTGTTTAGTTGGGGTAGAAAACATAGTCCTTATAGATCCTACTGTAAATCCAGGAAAAAGACACAAAGCATCGACCTTAAATGTGGTCAAACCTATCAACAACAATAAAGCACAGACACAGACAACATAATAGGGTATCGACCCTAGCCTATGCCCGACTCGTCGATCAACATCATCCATATTATTGTTGATGGTTTCGTTGAGGTTTATCCTTCATTTCGTGTTTTGTCTTCTTTTGGATATTTCAAAAGTTGATAATTGATCGACTACAATGTCTTCTAACTCTAGAAAAGAAAACGATTATCATGACTCAAGAAGGTAAGTCCTAAACATTCTCATACTCACAAATCTCTTCATCAAATTCATGTACATCATCATTCTCAATGATTTCAATATCATTGTCATCCAAATTAATATACAACTTTCCACTGCGGTATTTATTGACATGATGAAACCAAGAAAATATATTTGGCACACATTTTTAGAACCAAATACAAATTTGAAAGGCTTCCACTTGTAAATAATAGTGTTACTACCCTTAGCAAAAATAGGTGCAACAAATTGAATGATTTTTTTATGAAAAGACACATTAACAAACTATATAGTAACACTTGGAATAAAAGAAATTAACATTTCATCAAAATCCAAAGAAAATTAAAAAAACATACTCAAGTGATGGAATTGTGATGCACTATTATCTCTCTACTTGATATTACGTCTCAAACCAGACCTAAATTTAGATACATGATTTTAGGATCTTCAATGATTTCAAAATACTACTACTTTTCAAATTTGATATGTCTTGGGCATGTTGTATAAATAATGATCTTAATTTTTTATTTCTAAAATAAAATATGATACTCATTATGACACAATGGAGAAAAAAGATTCATATAGCCGCCCCCAATTAAAGGGATAAAGCCTTATTGTTGTTGTTGTATTCAATAATAATTTTAGTCCCTTGTATTAGAATTTGAACTCATCAGGCAATCAATCACAACATAGCAAAGGTAATATTTCTCGTTTAAAAGTTCTTCACAGCCTAACAAAGGTAATATTTTTTTAAAAAGTTCTTCATCGCAACCGAAGTAATTGTAAGCTCCCTCCCAAATTTCCCTTTAATTCCGCACAATCATCCAATACATTTTAGCCTTCCCTATAAATTTCAAATTGCGCCGCTCACTAAACACCTTTTTCCACTCAAGGAAATTGTTTATATCCATTATCCAATTAAAAAATTCCAAAGGCAATAGATATTCATTAAAAGCACACACTTTAATTTTGATCCTATCTTAGGTATGTCATCGTCCAAGTAAAAGTTTTAACATATATGATTCCCATAAAATTCATTTTCATGCATCTTGTGACATCTAGCTTGATTATTTCCCTATGATGGTTATTTGGCCACATGCCCATGTTTACATTAGAGTGAAATTACTTCCTACCATCCCAACAATCTTTTTAAGCTCAAACATAAACATTCAAAATAATTATAGGTCTCTCACACAAACATAAAATACAACACGGTGTAATATCTACCGTGGGGTCTATTACCAGTTTAACGTTCTAGTTTATTAGCTTTTACTATTTTCGGCTTATATATTAGGCCCTAATACTTATTAATACTATCTGCTTTAGCAGAATTACCTTCGCTTAGTGTTACAAATGTTGGAAGTTATAAATACTAGTGGGAGTGTAAGTTGTAGCAGCTTTTTCAGAGTTTTATTCTCCAGGTTATTCCCCTTGGAAGCGATAGAGCTTCATACATTGCTTTTCTTGTAATTCTTTTGTTCACTGTTTGTAAGGGTTTGCATCACTACATTACCAACCAAAATTTAAAAAAAAAATTACTTGGTGATTTTTTTATTAATAGATTATTATATAATATATTATAGAGAATCTTAATGGAAGTGATGTGCATGATTACCCTCTTCGATGATGAAAGTAGTCAACATGGGCAGACCCACATTTAACTCAAGGAGGGCAATTGACCCCCAAAAATTATGGTATTCTCCTCATAAGGGTGGGATATTTCGTCATTTGCCCCTCTAAACAATCCAAGCTGGCCCTTTATTCATCCTATCAAAGCAGCTCTAATTGCCTTTATAAAAAGGCAAATTGATTAAATTTGTATAAATGCTACTTAATAAATCAAGATAATTCAAATTAATTTATGAATTAAATGTTTTAATTAAAAATATATTTATTTTCCTTAAAAAATGAGAGCCTTCACAGGATTTCCTATCCACCAATTCTTGAAAAAATTTGATATCTTCTAATATGCCCTTTTCATTTAAAGAGCAAAAAACATACTTTTGAACTCCAATGTGCGACTAAACTTTTTTCATTGGCACCGGACTACTAAGCTCCGTTTTATTTTAAAAGAGAAATTTACATGCCTACCACTCAATTCCTATGTATTTACAAATTAAACATCAAAACTTCAATTTTAACATACGTACCACCTTAACTATGCATTAAAAGGTGTTCATTTTTTCAAAATTAAAATAGCAGTATCACAAAAACAAAAATACTGTCATTTTTTATGTGATATAATGGATTTAAGTGGCATAAATATAAAAATTAAAGTTTATACAGATATGCAAATACATAAAAATCTTGCGATAAGTATTTAAATGACCCTTTATTTAAATTTTTTTTGCATACTTTTAATGTATATCTGAGTTTAGAAAACTCTAATTTTTGTGATATTTAAGCTAAGCAAATCAGATAATAAAAAATATAAGACAAAATTATAGTAAGTTTGAACATGTAGATTTATTTATTAATTGTTTTGCATAAAATTATTTATTAATTTTTAAATAACTTTTTAAATAATTTTTTTATAATTAGTGTGAGCTTGCAAATAAACTTACTATAATTTTGCAAATAAACTTACTCATATTTGATGATTCTACAGAAAGAAACCTACAATGATGCAAAAACATGAGACATCTATACTAGTGGGGTGATATGCTAGTAGTATTTAAAGTTTAAATGCCAAAGATTCCATTTTTTTTAGTTGTGATATACTTAAATTCAAGAATAAATAAGAAAAAATTGTAAACATGAATCTCGAGGGGATCACTCGGTCTAGATAGGATAATATGTGTCAAATGAGAGTCCGTCAATAAGAGAATCGAAGGCCCATGTGTCTGATATCAAGACCAAAACTAACTAAATAACTCGAACCTGAGCAATTTGACCGGTAGCAAAGCATAGGGGAATCCATGACATTGCCCACAATGGAACCAACCCAAGGGAGAAAGCTAATCCCTCGAATCTTACAATTCCCTCGGAGGTATTCAATGACTTCCCCAAACACCGTTAAAAATTAGTGAGATAAATCTCAGCCATCCATCAAGACTTCTTCATCTAAAAGCGGTTACCTATTGAATTACAGTGATTCACCCTCTGCACGATAAACTAGCTCTGCCTACCAACATGAGTTCTTTCATGGGGATTGTGGGTTTGCAGCTAGACTCAACCAAGTGACCAATTAATCTGCATGGCTAGCCGACGGAGACAATCTCGCCAACCTTTTGTCAATAACAGATTCAACCAATCAGCAAAACTAAACCTAGCTGATTGATTGTCTTATTGAATCAGGTTGATCGGCTCCCCTCCAACACAGTTATTCGAGCTGACAGGCAACACCTATTAAGGTCTCTCCAACACAGTTATTCGAGCCAGAGAACAGTCAAGCTTTGTGCCCGCATATGTAAAACATTTAGAATAACATATACAACTCCCACTAAATTAGGGACACAAATATAATTTCACATACCATACCCTCTTCCTCTATAAATTGAAAATAATTTTATGAATAAAGTGTTACATAACCTTGGTCAAAAGGGTCCATAAAGGTTAATACACTTTCTCTAAATTATTGTTCATCATTGTGCATTTCTCCCGGTCACTCTCCCTATATCTCTTTTGTCTCATGCTCTATTCTTTGGTTGTGATTCATGAATAAATTTGGCTTCAACAAAGAGTTCTACCCATAAGTATGCTACAAGTACCTATGGGGNTCCCGGTCACTCTCCCTATATCTCTTTTGTCTCATGCTCTATTCTTTGGTTGTGATTCATGAATAAATTTGGATTCAACAAAAAGGTCTACCCATAAGTATGCTACAAGTACCCATGGGTGAACCATGTTTCTTTATGTGCTCGGTCATGAATCAAATCAGCCAAGTTATCGGTTTAAACTTTCAGGTGAAACAATTACAATCTTAATTACTGCATATTACTCCTATGATTATAACAGCATAATTTGTTTATATACACCAAAAAAAATGGAATCATAATATATATATACACGCACTCAATCAATCAAATATAAGCACCCAAAGGAAATCCATAAAATGAATATATTTACAACAAAAGAGAGAAAAAAAACAAAACAAAATAATCATATTCAAAGCAAATAATTAACAAAAATGGCAGTACATGATAGATTTAAACTAACCAATCAGCAGTCTTTTTCACTGCCACAGCACTTGCTCTCTGAACCTTTGAAGATGGATCATCAGAAGCCATCCTCTGTTTAACTTCCCTGCATCACACAAACTTCCCTTANGGTTAACTTCCCTGCTTCACACAAAGTTCCCTTATTAAAAAAAACAAAGCTACTCGACACTCGAAGCGATTCTTCCCACAGAAACAATATGAGATGCATCCAGCAGACATCAAATTCGCGCACAGCAATCGGAGCGCAATAAAAAAACAGAAAGATATGAATCCTATTCTTGATCGCATTTCCGAATGAAAGCAATCAAGGCCCTCAAAAACCAAAAAAAAAAAAATAATAATAAAATAAGATAAATAAATAAAGCTAGGGATTGCGAAGTGGAAGGATATAAGAAAGTTACACTTTGCAGTGTGGGCAGCGAATTACGACAAAGACCGAGACGGAGAGAAGCGATGCCTTCGCCTTCGTCAGTTCGTCGCCTCTCTCTCTCTCGGTGCTTTGGGATATTCACGTTCTGGCAAGAGATGAGTATGAAGCAGTGACCGGAAAGCGGGATCTCACCGCTGCGTGTGGAGAAAAAATATTACCTCTGCATCAGTACTCCGGGGTGCCACGTAGGCATCACGCCGATATCAGTACTTGAGGTAATATATTTTTCGCGTGTGGAAACCACTCGCTCTTGCTTTTCAGTTTTGCTGATAAATAAATTGTTCGAGCTATCGTGGGGATGGGACACCCGCACGCTGATTCATTGCTGCACCTGGTTTTGGTTCCACTACCATTAAAACGGGCTGTGTGGTATTGCAACTTTTAATCACATTTAGTATGTAATTTAATTTAAATCCAGCCAAAAAAAAAAATCATTTTAATTCTTGGTTGCATCTTCCCTTCAGTCATTAAATGGCTCGTTGTTCACGAACAGCTCGTGTTCGGCTTCTTAATGTTGTTTGATAANAGAATAAAAATTATTAAATTATATTCAAATGATGTTTTAATATAAATAATAATTTTTAAATCTTGCTCAAATTGTCTTATGACTACATGATTAGGGTTGTTAAAAGGGTTATTTGTTCGTGAACAGCTCGTGTTCGGCTCGTTTACACCCCTAATTCCTTCTACAAATTCAAATTTAAATAATTAATTTATCCCTCAGGGTTATTGTAGAAAATTTAAGCCAAATTTTTTATAAAAATTAATCATAAGTTGTTGGATATTTTTTATAGGCATTTACAAACATAGTAATAATTCCATGTCTTTATATTTCTTATATCTAAACTTTTATATTTACCCGCATAGCACTCAAAATCTCAAATATTTAATAACACATGCAAATATTTATTGTTATTTTTTTAAAATAAAATTTATATTTTCATGCATAGATTTAAAGCATCAAATTTGTTATGTATGTTATTGACGTGTGTTAGAAAATTTGCGGCAGTAGAGTAGCAAATTATCGTCTTAGCGTGATACAAAAATTTCATATAAAGCACAGGGGTCTGACCAAGCTGAAGAATTCCACTAAAAAAATAATTACAGTTGCAATCGCTTATTCGGCATGAGAAAAAATAGTTACTAGGTTTCCTAAGTTTAAACATCGACTAGCGACGACTGATAGTGATTGGTAGTGTCCAGTTGGTAGTGTTCAACAGTGGTTGATTGTAATTAATGACGATCAGTGGCGGTCAATGGAGATTGGTGACGATCGACGACGGTCGTCGGGAATCAACGGTATTCGGCGATGGTCAACAACTGTTAGCGATAGGCGACAACACCAATAGTTGTGATAGATTTCAGTTTCTTCTCAAAGCTTCATATTTTTTTTTCCTCAAGCCCCAAGCTCTTTTCTTCCCCTCATGAGAAGGGTAGTGCTCTATTTATAGAATTTTAGGTGCAATTAATGCAAGAATATGATTCACTTTAATTGAACGACTCAAATAGCTTCTCTCAATGATATAAGAATTGAGTGATTCTAGCCTCATTGGATTCTTTTTGTTCAGACAGTCAATTTAGCTAAAAACTTATCAGAATTAACATTCGTTTGACTTTCCAAATATGTCCAGAAATCTTTCAAAAATGATTTAATGGCTTGATTTGGTTCAGATTTAATCGATTTTGTTAACATTATGTTCATCTTGTCGAGCCGGTAAGTTTGACTTTAAGTTTGCTGAAATTAGAATTCTGGATGACTTTTTATTGATGTTTGAATATTTCTTGCTCAAAAAGTTATATCGAGATCGATGTCATGCTTCGAACTTGATATCAAATGAAAAAAATTTATTGAAATTGTATCAATCATATATCCAAATAATATATAACACTTCATTATAAAAGAGACGCTTAGAGAAGAATCAAGTGACAAGAATGTTTTATTGATGCAGGATAACAATGAAAGTGACGAGGGGTGTTATTTCTTGGTTGTTTGTAAAATATTGAATATTATGCAAGAAAAATAAATTTTAAATGCTAACTATATATCAACCAGACAAACCACCAAACGGGCGATAATCTCTGCATTCAGAACCGACCGAAGGTCGCCGAGTTCTCTCCCCTCTTCGCGCGCCGTGTTCCAATGGCGGACGAACTCGAAGAGCTCCTAGGGTTTCTTTCCTCGCCTTCTCCACAAGTATGCCTATCTCCTCCCACCAATCTCTTTCCCTTTCTCNCAGCTTGTCAGGAATTGCTTTTGACTGGTACGCTGACTTGCCCAATGGGTCAGTTAAAACATTTTCTGAATTAGAACAGTTATTTGTGAAAAGATTTGTTAGGACACAACACCATGTGTATATCAAAGAGCTCATGATGTAAAAGCAAAAGTCTAATGAAACTTTGGTAGACTATATTTTTAGGTGGAGAAACCTTAGCATGAAATGTGAACCTTGGCTACAAGAAAATCATGTGATTGAAATTCTACTCAAGAGCATTCATGGGCCGGTAGCTTTCATGCTTAAGAGACTCACCATCACATCCTTCGAGAAGCTACTCAGTAAAGCCAGCAGTCTTCAAGAGGAGATTAAGCACATGGAGCCACTGAAAAGGTTAAGGTGGGCAAAGTTTTCGAAAATAAAACTAGAGTAGTAGCGACCGTCGACAAAGGAAAGCAGCCGATAAAGATATACACAGAAGAACATCGTCAGCCCTCTCATAAAAAGAATAATCAATCCAACCAGCGGTCGCCTCAAGAAGGAGCACGTCAAACAGGGAATAAAAGAATATCCCTGTTAGAGCGACATAAATTTGTGTATTACTTCAAAGATGAAACTGTACCTAGAATATTCAGGAGTCTGGTGAAGAAGGCATAATTCAAACTACCAGAGCCAAAGAAGCTTGAAAAGGTAGATAAGAAGAATGAACCAAATTATTACCCATACCACCGGTTGCTTGGGTACACTATAGAAAAATGCTTCGTATTTAAAGTCAGGCTCGAGAAAAACCTCAAGGAAGAGAATATAACATTCTCGAAGGAGTATCTGAGAGAACATGAAAAAGGTTCCATAAACATGATATCGGCCAAGCCAATCTCCCCAATCGATCTGTATACTAGAACAGATGGATGGAGTACAACTTGGGATGAACTTAAGAGGGTCCTTAATCAAATACAGGATCCATAGAAACAAGCTTTAACGAACACTGAAAAGGATGGAATGAGATTTGAAGCAGATGATCTAAGAAAATACTGAACAAGATCCAGTCTGCATCAAAACAAGCATCCATTCAGAGCCTGCAACATACCAAGCTCGAGATGAAGATTTTTTCAGGAGATCCATCATCATTAAGAACAAAGAACAAGAAGAAGAAAAGAATCACTGCAAATATTGATAGCACGGGGGGTAGGATAGGGGCTGCCTTTAGTAGATTGGTTACCTCATATTCGGGGAATAAAGTCTTTGAACCCTTCACTTTGTATGATTATCTTTTTATCCCTTTGGGATCTTATGAATATAATGATTGTGATTTTAGCTACGTTTTAACTGTTTCTGGTGATAATGTAACTCATTAAGACCAATCTAGCTTCAATCTCGATCCCCAAAATGATCCTTAAATCGTACTCAAGTTTGATGAACTCGTTGTCAAGTCCAAAGAAGACATCAATAATACCGCTTACGACATCACCGATAACGAGGAGCCAACTCTCGAGCATCACAATGCACGGCTTGCCATTAACTTAGATTTTTCCGACAATGAGGAAAAGACTTCGGAAGATTCCACAATGATATCTCAAGAAGAAGAAATCACAAAAGTTAACTTAAGGAGCGGAAAAGTGTTACCACAAAGAACATCTGCAACAGACAAAGGAAAACAAATAATGACCCGAGAAGAGATACCCCTACCTCCGCCAGTGGAAGAACCACATAATTAAGATAAAATTGGAGGATTATACAAAATACTACAACGTGCTACCTCATATTAGGAAGATGCCGACCCGACTAAGCATCTATGACGCTCTGATCCTGTCAAAGGAGATGGGGAGTCTCTGGTTACAGCTTTGCTTGACCAAGAAATTTGCTTAGCTCAGTTGGCCATCACATCCTCAGATGAAGTTTGCTCATTGAAAGAACAGCTTGGGGTAACCTTCACAGATGAAGACTTGTTTCTCGGTACCACCGACCACAATCGTCCACTCTACATCTCCGTCAACATCGGCATATTTGTGTTATCCAGAGTTTTAGTGGATTATGGAGCATCTCTTAACTTGATGAGTCTATGGACATTAACCTATTTGATTATTGAAGCTCAAGAGCTTACGACCGATAAGATGATGTTAAGAGGATTCAAGCAAAAGGGAGAAAGATCCATCTGATCAATTACATTACTTATGAAGGTTGGAGAACTCGTGACGACCGTTAAATTTCATATTATCGATGTTGAAACCTCTTTTAACGCTCTATTGGGTCGACAATGGATTCATGAGCACAATATGGTTCCATTATCTCTACACCAGTGTGTCAAATACCGCAAAGATGGTCAAAAGAATTGCATCAAGGGAGATCTACAACCATTTTCAGTTCATGAAGTTGGTATCCATAAAGATGCTACCTACTACGCGCCTCCAAAGAAGACTGTCTTCTCGTGTGAGATTCTGACAAACAAAGATAAATATTCAAAAGAATCACAAACAGGAGGCCATTCAACTCCGCTTCCGTAATCTTCCACCACTCCTTTACAATGAGATGGTGAAAGGCCTTTTAGTTCGCGCACCTGAGGTCGAGGCCGGGGAAGTGGACGAGGAAGGATCAATTTAATTGTTTAACGGACAAGGCCAACAATCAAGATTGATAGGGAAGACAGTTCTTAAGACGGGATAATGATAACAAGATAGAAAAGACCTCAATAAGAGATATCCTTAGAAGATACAGAAAAGAATGAATATGAAACAATGTATGATCGGATAAACCTAATGTGAATGCTCTGACCCTCACTCCAATTCTCCATCGAAAAGTTTAGAGGTCAAGGAAGTCCATAGTGTTGGTTCAAAGCCGATCAAATTTTACCGGTTTAGAGGTCAAGGAAGTCCGTAGTGTTGGTTCAAAGCCGATCAAATTTTACCGTGCTTCTTCCCTTACTGAAATTGAAAAACATGTAAATTTGGATGTTGACTCTAATGAATTAATGGAGTTACCTTTTGGTTATTTCTCGCCTTGTGTTCAAAAGTTAATTCAACAGGGACACTTATAAAAACAAATGCCAAAAGATAAATTTCAACCTTTTGAAAAACTATGGAATGGTAAAAGTCAAACTCCAAATTCAAAAGAGGGTTTCAGATTTGGTACAGTTGGACCAGTCGATGATTCTAAATTTTGCATGGTTGTTACTGGTGAGTCAGAAGAGGATTGCCTCGATATAGAGGATGACTCTACCGATCAACCGATAGAAGATGCTCAGTCAGAATTTGAGGAAGAAATTAAATCTACCCTTGATGATGTGAAAGAGATTAACCTTGGGACTGAAGAATAGCCCTGACCTATATTTATAAGTTCTCTACCTAATGATGAAGACTCTGCAGAATTGATCAAACTATTAACAGAGTTTAAAGATTTTTTTGCATGGAACTACGATGAAATGTCAGGACTGTCAGCAGAGGTTGCAGTTCATAAACTCGGGGTGGACAAGAATATAACCCCAATAAAATAAGCTCTCAAGAGAATGCGCCGCAAAATAGAACAACAAGTCATCGCCGAGGTGAAGAAATTGATAGACGTCAACTTTGTTAAAGAAGAACAATATCCCACATGATTAGCCAACATTGTACCTGTTAAGAAGAAAAACGGACAAATCTGTGTTTGTGTTGACTTCAGAGATTTGAAAAAGGCATGTCCAAGAGATGAGTTTCCACTACCCATACAAGAGATGATGGTGGATATCGCTTCAACACATGAAATTTTCTTCTTCATGGACGGATCATCAGAATACAACCAAATCAAGATGGCTATCAAGGATGCAGCACTTATAACCTTCAGAACAATGATTGGAATTTTCTGCTACACAGTGATGTCGTTCGGCCTGAAGAACACCGGAGCAACATATCAGCGTGCAATGATGAAGATTTTTGACAACCTCATTCACAACCATGTAGAATGTTTTGTGGATAATTTGGTTATCAAAAGTAAATAGAAAATAGACCATTTTTAAGATTTGAGGATCGTATTTGAACGGTTACGACGATATGAATTTAAAATGAATCCCTTGAAGTGCGCCTTTGGCGTTACCTCTGGAAAATTTCTGGGATTTGTTGTCCGTCATTGGGGAATCGAGATCAACCCAGATAAAATTAAAGCTATCTTGGAAATGCCTCCTCCTAAAACCTTAAAACAACTACGTTTCTTCCAAGGAAGTTGGCATATCTGAGATGCTTTATTTCTAATCTCTCAAATAGGTGTCAACCATTCACAACATTAATTAAAAATGAAGCCAAATTTATTTGGGAAGAGAAATGTCAGCGGGCCTTTGAGGAAGTTAAAAATACTTAATGACATCTCCTGTCTTGGCAGCCTCTATCCCAGGGAAACCTTTGATACTTTATACCGCGTCCTTAGATGACTCTCTCGGAGCCCTCTTAGCCTAAGTCAATGATGAGGGTAAAGAAAATGCACACTACTACTTGATTCGTTGTCTAGCACCAACGGAGATAAGGTATCCACCTATTGAGAAGCATTGTCTAGTGTTAATTTTTGCCACCCATAAGCTTAGACATTACATGCTTTCTCATAAGATCACCCTAATCTTGAAAGTTAGTCCATTGTAATATCCGATGCCAGACCAACACTCTCCGGACGTTTAGCGAGGTGGCCAATGATTTTATTGCAATTTGATATAACTTTTGTGCCCCTCCGTACTACCAAGGGCCATATACTAGGAGAATTTCTCGTTACACACTCACTGTCAGTTGGGTCCTCTCTCAACGACGAGTTACCATACAAGTATATACTACAAATGGAATTTTCCAGTGCACAACGCTGGGAGATGTACTTTGATAGAGCTTCATTAGCCAGAAAAGACAAAGGATCAGGTGCAGTTATACCAAGCAAAGTAGGGATTGGTTTGACCTTTATCACGCCAGATAAGGGTATGTTAAGGTTCTCGTACCACCTGACAGAGCCGTGCACTAACAATGAAGCAGAATACAAAGCTTTAATCATCGGGTTGGAAATGGAAATCTTAATGGATATAACAAACATTGCCATCTATGGCAATTCCAAACTCATCATTCAGCAGGTCGCCGAAATATACAAAATTTTGAAACCAAGATTAGCAGAATACCATTAGTACACGGTGAAGCTCCTGGAGCGGATTCTCGATGTGACTTTCTACAAAATTCTTAGGGGAGATAATGCCCATGCCGATGCTCTAGCAAAACTTGCTAAGGAAGTGGCGTGTCCCCCATGGGATTCCATTGAAGTCACAGTGCAAGGAAGACGAGTCTTGTCTCGGATAGACTTCGAAACTCTACACAAGCTTAGAAAAGAAGAAACAATAAGTACATTTGCAGACATCAACGAAGATTGGCGCAAGCCATTAATAGAATATTTACATACTGGAAAGCTGTCAGAAGATAAGTCTGAGGCGCACCACGTCACAAGAAGGGCTATGTATTACACCCTGATGGGAAATGTTCTCTACAGAAGATCATTCGACCAAATGTGGCTACGGTGTTTGAGCAGAGCTGAAGCACAGAATATTGTCAAAGAGGTACATGCTGGATTATGTGGCGCTCACCAGTCTGGGCCGAAAATGAAGACGAAGATCAAAAGACTCAGATATTATTAGCCAGCAATAATGTCTGATTGCATGGATACAGCTAAAAGATATTACCAATGCCAAGTGCATGGGTTTGTATTACACCATCCTCCAAATGTGCTACACCCAACTGTTGCCTCGTGGCCATTCGGGTGTTGGGGCACAGACATAATAGGTCTGATAGACCCTATCTTCTAAAGCACACAGGATTATACTTGTCTTTATAGACTACTTCTCCAAATGAGCAGAGGCAGTACCGTTACATGAGGTTACGCACAGCAAATCCTTCAATTTTTCAAAAGCCAAGTCGTCTACCGTTTCAGAGTACTGCATAAGAATAATTTTTTATAATGGGACAGCTTTCAGAAGCACAAAGATCAACAGTTTTGTCAAAAGCATGGGATAGATTGGAGATACTTTACGATTTACTATCCTAGAGCAAATGGTTTGGCCGAAGCCTTCAACAAAACAGTGGTACAAATTTTGAAGAAAACACTGGATGAAAATAAAAGGAATTGACACAACAAACTATTAGAAGCCTTGTGGGCGTACCTGATGACTTTCAGGACTCCCACTCAGTGTACACCCTATATGCTCGTGTATGGGACCGAGGTCGTACTACCGCTAGAAGTCCAGACACCATCTCTCAGAGACATTGTCGCCAACTAACTCAGAACGGAAGAAAGCGCAAAAATTGGACCTGAAGAACTAGAGAGTCTCGAGGGAATACGACTAGAAACACAACAACATTTAGAGCTTTACGAGGCGAAAATGGTACAAGCCCATGATAAATTGGCCCGCCTAAGAACTTTCACAGTTGGTGACCTCATACTTGTGCTCAACAGGCCTATTTTTGCTCGTCGCAAAATAGGTGGAAAATTTGAGTCAACTTGGGAGGGGCCATTTTTCGTTGAAAAGGTCTACATAGGAGGAGCCTACCTGTTAGTGGACTTCTGGGGCGAAAGACCCATGTTACCAATAAACGGACGATATCTGGATACATATTACACAACCTGATGTCGCTTACCTCTGCTTGCTTTGAAACTTTGAAACTTTTATTATTTTAGGGTTATCTATACGGCCAAATGTCTATAACTGGGTCCAAATTTTGTAATTAAACTTAATATAATGAAAAATTTTTAGAAAAATATTTCAAACTTTAAATTTTCTTCTTTCCACTTCTAATTAAATAAAACTCATACATAAAATTCATCAAACCCAAAACAAACTGAAATTTACTTTAATAAATGCTTTGTTTTGTTCTTGTTCATGACAAGTTTTAGCCCATTGATGTTTTTCCTGTCGTCTGCAGAAAAATGTCGAAACAGCGGCTGATCTTTGCTTTCCAGGATGGATGGAATCTCGCATTAAATGATGAGATGGCATCGCAGGACGCCACCATAGACTTCAATGTAGATTTCAACCAGGTTGACATGGATTACGAAGGTCTTCTAATGGGCGTAGTTAGCTGTAAAGAGAAAGAGTGACTTCCTTCACTACTGAGAGTAACCACTAAAGATAATGTATAACGCAAGGAAAAGAACGTGATAACAGAGCGAGACCCGATGGAGGGGGCCAGCCGTCTGCCCTCCATGGTTGCTACACCAGATGGAGGCTTAATAGCTGCCAAAAATGAACGACTACCAAGTACTCCACTTCGCAAGATGCAATGCAGGATTGCCAACCGCAAGAAGTAGAGAGTTTTTCTACGACAAGAACGCAAACGTCAAAGAAAGATGAATAACTTGCTCACCCCTATTCCTGAGGAGCACATTTACGATCCAGACCCGAAAGAAACTTCTGCTAGCTTACCCACCACGGATGAAGAACCAGGGTTTGTGACAGATTCAAACACACTTTCAGTTTCAGATGTTTTGTGCAAGGGTTGCCCGACATGCAACGTTGAAATACCGGCTGAGACATCAGCCACGGGTGCATTTGTAGAATACCTAGATTGTAATGTTCTGCGTCTATAGCGTTCCAGTACATTGAAAGAGTACACTTCAAGCACCAATGAGTCTCAGACTTTAGATTTCAAGATGGATGAACCATATGTCCCGTTGGGGACGGATCAATATGTGCCGTGGAGCCCAGGGTTGTACATCACTTTAGAGGCTGAATCTCATATTCGAGAGCGACCAACACTAGTTTGGGTTCCCTCCAATGCTCAAAGAAAGAAATGCCCGTGACAGCTGCCAACCCCCGGTATGGTAGAATACTACAAGATAAGCAAAGTAAATAAAAGAGAATTTGAGTTTTATGAAGAAGTTTATGGAAAGTTCGTCAATATATTGGAAGGCTTGGAGCTGTACACCAGGATTTTCTCTGAGACTGATGAAAAAAGCAATATGGACTGTATCTTTGATTTAAGAGATAGAGGCCAAGCGGGCCTTCTCATGGAAAGGAAATATTTCGAGCCAAAGAAATGAATGAGAGGGAAGGGAAGAATCATCATCCAGTGTGGTTGTTGTTATAACTTTACAAATGACAGACAGGTTAAACCGTCTGGGATCCTTAGGCATGATAAAGTAGATCAACTACTGCCAATGATAAAATAGATGATTAAAAGGATGGTCAAATGAAATAGTCTACCTGCTACCTGTATTTCTAAAAGTTGCATTATCAATATTTATGAATAGGGTGATTGCATTCCCCCACACATTGATCATCATGATTTTGTGAGGACCTTCTGCATGGTCTCATTTCTGAGCAAAAGCAGTATTCTATTTGGGAAGGAAATCGATATTGTTGGCTCTGGTGAATTCAAAGGTTTTGTGGAGATTCCTCTTCAAGTCGGTTCAGTACTTGTTCTCAAGGGCAACGGTGCAGACGTTGCCAAACATTGCATTCTAGGAGTACCGTAGGGTGTCTGTGACTTTCCACAAGATGAATGATAGTAAATGCCATATAGATTCCAGCAGGACCTAGAATTGGATTGCCAAACATTTTATTCTAGGAGTACGACACCGTAGGGTGTTTGTGACTTTCCGCAGGATGGATGACAGTAAAATGTCATATGGATTCCAGCAGGACCTAGAATTGGAGGAGTTACTTCCACACAAGATGTGAGAAGGTTGTACCTCTAAGTACATGTGAAGGGAACTCTTATCCTTGAGCATGACTTAGAAGGTCTACTTGATCAGAGTACGACACCTTAGGGTGTCTGTGACTTTCCGTAGGATGGATGACAGTAAAATGCCATAAGGGTTCCAACAGGACCTAGATTGGATTGTTAAACATTACATTTCAGGAGTACGACACCATAGGGTGTCTGTGACTTTCTGTAGGATGGATGACAGTAAAATGCCATATGGATTCCAACAGGCCCCAGAATTGGAGGAATTACTTCCATACGAGTTATGAGAAGGTTGCACCTCTAAGTATATGCGAAGGGAACTCTTATCCTGGAGCATGACTTAAAATGTCTGCTTGATCAAGAGCTCAACATACCTGGCACAGAGGGTTCACTTTATTTCTTATAACAGCATGACATGTATCGGATGTATTCAGTCTACAATGTATTCATAGCATGAGATGTTCTCGATGTATTTCGACATGGACTACATAATGTACCTTTTGAGGCATTAGCCTATGTTCGATTTATGACATCTTTGTTGGAGCAAATTAATGGAAATTTCTCTCAAATTGTGGCTTTCTTTCAATTGCCTTTTTGTGCGAGGGATGAAAGCCACGAACCATGCGATGGTTCAAAATTTAATGAAAAAAGGACGAAACAAAAAATTTTTAACAATAAATAAAATAAAAGTAAAAAAAATAATCACCAATTAATAAACAACAAAACAAATTTCTTTTAAAAATCAACCAATTAAAATTAAAAACTTTAAAGACATATTTTGAAAAAATTAAATATGATAAAAACAACAAAAAATGAAACGAATCTTTCGAGCGGAACCACATATTTTTTGAGTTTCCTACTCTTTGTGCACGCAACACAACCGTCTTTATCTACCTTAACTCTCTTTACATCCTTGCAGAATTTTGCATTCTGCACAAAACCCCATAAATCTCTACAAATCTTCTACAAAATCAACTTTTCCACACGATACACTTTTGCAAATTCAACACCACAAACTCTTTATAAATTTCAATTCTTACATCTTTGAATCAGTATCTAAATTCTGATTCTCACATTTTGAGGTCGATACCTAAATTTTGACTCTCTTCTTGAATTGATACTTACATTTCAATTCTCACATTTGAAGGTCGATACCTAAATTTTAACTCTTTTCTCGGAATCGATACCTACATTTTAATTCTCACATTTCGAGGTTGATACCTAAATTTTAACTCTCTTCTCGGAATTGATACTTACATTTCAATTCTCACATTTTGAGGTCGATACCTAAATTTTGACTCTTTTCTAGGAATTGATACCTACATTTCAATTCCCACATTTTGAGGTCGATACATAAATTTTGACTCTCTTCTTGAATTGATACTTAAATTTCAATTTCACATTTTTGAATCAGTACCTAAATCTTGATTCTCACATTTCAAGGGCGATACCTAAATTTCAACTTTCTCCTCGGGATTGATACCTTTATTTCAATTCTCACAGCTTCGAAACAGTACCTAAATCTTGATTCTCATCTTTCAAGGTCGATACCTAAATTTTGACTCTCTTCTGGAAATTGATATTTACATTTCAATTCTCACATTTCAAGGTCGATACCTAAATTTTGACTCTTTTCTTGAAATCGATACCTACGTTTCAATTCTCACATTTCGAGGTCGATACCTAAATTTCGACTCTCTTCTTGAATTGATACTTAAATTTAAATTCTCATATATTTGAATCTATACCTAAACTCTGATTCTCATATTTCAAGGTCGATACCTAAATTTTGACTCTCTTCTCGGGATTGATGCCTACATTTCAATTCTCACATCTTCGAATAAGTACATAAATTCTGATTCTCATCATTTGAGGTCGATACTCAAATTCCAACCCATCTTGTCGTTTCAAAATTGATAATTAAATTTCAATTTCCACCTCGGGTCAGCACTTACATACTGATTCCCATCCTTTATAAATACCTGAAATTCTATACCTTGAAATTCACTCTCTGATCCCCGCGAGAGTCCCTCCTTAATTTCAATCATACGACCATCTGCCAGTATCCCCAACAGAAATAAAATAAATCACACACACAACTCTACACATACTTTCGGGTCTGTTGACTTAAGAGTTTGTATTGGTTTTTGTTAATCACGTCAGTCAACGCAAATACGCGCGATGTGCTTGCCCAGCACACCATACCTATTGGGGGTCCATTTGTTGACCTCACTTTTGTTTGAGGATAGTTTTTCCTCTTTAGTAGCCTAAGATCTAGCCATACGACTTTCTTATTGACTATTCTTAGAAAAATATACACGGAACCCTCATCATTAAAATTCTACCATTTACTTTACTCAACTTGAAGTTCCACATATTGATCATAACTCTAGCACTTAGTAGGTGGGGTCACTATGGGGGAAACTCAAGATGAGTCACCTTTAGGACTGCTGGACCTTAGGGTTATAGCACTTAGTAGGTGGGGTCACTATGGGGGAAACTCAAGATGAGTCACCCTTAGGACTGCTCGACCTTAGGGTTGACCCTCGGTGTTGTTCTGGAGCTAAGGCACTCACTACACACATCGACACTCACAATTACTCACAGCCCTAAACTGAAATTTCTAGCCTAGGTCCCTTGATCTTTTTGGGATACTCATGTAGAAGGCCCCCTAAACCAACCAGCCATAGGGCTCTAGTTTGGCTAAGACCACTATATAGAGGACCCAAAATGGGGTCTCCATTGCTCCATGTCTTGTTGGTGGTGGTTGGTACCACAACTCTACCAAAATACCAATCTTGGCATTTTACCCCTAAAACACCCCTAAATTACCAAAATACCCCTCCATAGCTCAAAATTCTAAAAATTCCTAGAAAATCTCAATAAATCCCAAATATTCCTAATTTCATTTTTCTCAACTACCACATGACCCAATTTAGCCAATTTGACCATCTTTAACCGAAACCCCCAAATTTGCCTTTGAGGGCGCAAATTTCCCCAAATTCAACCCAAATGTCCATCAATTTGACCTTAATTAGCCCCAATTCTAATCCTAAACTCAAATTAGCTTTTCATATGACTAAGATAAACGAAATCCAAGCTAAATTGGCCCATTATTTGAGACCGATTTTGATTTAGATTAAAACCCCAATTTTGGCTATATGATCAAATCTCCCCAAATTGAATCTATAGCCTAGTCAATTGGCCCCAATTAATATTTGAAAATCATCATTACATTCTTACACATCAAAATAAACCATAAATTGGCCTTGAGGAAGCCTCAAATCCATTTGTTTTGGCCTAAATCCAAAATTCCCAAATTTAGCCCCAAATTGACTAAGTCCCCAAATTTCACCCAATTGATTGTCTTAACCCCCAAATTGGCATCCAATACATGTTTAAAAATCATCATAGCGTCCCTATTGACCATTTTACAATAATCAATTTGGACTTGGCCCAAGGCTAACCAAAGCTAGACCCAAGCGTATTCCAACATGACCAAATTGACTAAAATTCAAAATTCCCTCAAATTGACCCTTCATTTGAGCTCAAAACCACTTTCATCTTTCACCAAAGTTATTCCTTATGATCATCTACACTAAATGCAACATTTATTTGGGCCAATTGACATGTCTAGCCTAGACCAAACCAAAGATTTGGTCATTTTCACCCACTTGGACCCATGCACTAAATGTGACCTAACCACCCTAAACTCATCAAATTAACTCCACCACAACCATTAGTTGAACTTAGTGACCCGTAAAAACACTTTAAAACTACCTAAATCAAGCCATGGACCAAAGTTCCCCTAAATCAAGGGATGTTATTTCCAAAAATGCATGTACTTAAGAAATCCTTACCAAAATTAGGTATTATTGCACTAAATTATTGTGACATATTCCCTTGGGTTCCATGAGCTCCTAGCCACCTCCACCTGGCCGGCTCGCCAGCCTCGTGGCTAAAAAAGCTTAAAAATAAGAGCCACCCCCATGAAACCTCACCCAAATCAAACCTAGAGGCCAGCTCAACCAAACCAATTGATGGAGCTCCTCTGCCCTCCACCTAAGCACCACAAAGCACCCAAACTTTTGCCCTGAGAGCCACCTCTTGGCTATTTTTATAAAAACTTGCCTCCAAGGCCATGGGAGGTGTGCTGAAATTTCCTTAGAGAGGCCTCTCCAAACTTCCCACAGAACTTCCCTAAGATACCCTCAGCGCATTCCAACCATTTTCTCCCACCAATTACCATTGTCGGAGCTCAATTTTGAGCTTGGAACCTTGTTGGAAACCCGGACAGAGCCCATTACACCTCCACACTCCACCAAACTCAATACAACTCTACCCACACCTTCACAACCAAGAAAGAAGCCAAAGCCCCATAAAATCCCCCTTCTACAGAGCCTCTACCATAGCAATAAACCAACACCATAAACCGGTTGTGATCGAATTCATACCTAGACCTTACACCAAGACTAAGGACTCAATCCCTAGTCTCCTTGGACCCCAACAAATGTGCCAAGACCCTCTGATTGAAGCTTCACTTCTCAAGCAAAGGTATAAAACCACCTCATCCCGAGCCTATTTTGATTCTCCATTTAATTAGGCTTAATTTAATTGCATGATTACTGTATGGGTGTGTTTTGATTCTCCATTTATAAAACCTCACCTCATCAGAGGAAGTCTCTATACAAAGATCAATATTTTTCAAGTTTTTAGACATTATTTCCTTAAAATAACCATGGAAATTAGCATGTTGAATAGAAAATTCCAAGAAAATTTTAGAAGGTCCATCATGACCAGAGAAGCTTTTGGAAATAATTTCATGGGTCAAGTCATTTAAAATATACCTAATTTTTACAAACCCTAAA
This sequence comes from Phalaenopsis hybrid cultivar, assembly GCA_002079205.1. Lineage (NCBI taxonomy): Eukaryota > Viridiplantae > Streptophyta > Magnoliopsida > Asparagales > Orchidaceae > Phalaenopsis > Phalaenopsis hybrid cultivar. The sequence goes on along the minus strand of JXCR01014332.1, from coordinate 8,620 downwards.
TCATTAAGATAATTAATTTTGGAAAATATGAACAATTAAATGCTTGATTTTTTATCACCACCATAGTTTATGGTCCAAAAAACTCATTATAAAAATTTCAAAATATTTTGAGTTCATTTAATAACCTAAGTTAATTTTTAAAGATAAATATCATTTTTGGCATTTAAATGATTTTTAAAAATCAAAATATAACTCAGAAATTTATAAAAATAACTTATTTTTTGAGTTCTCTAGGATCAGGGGTATTTTCTAAGAATAAAATAATATTTAAAATAAAAACTTGATTTTTAGCTTATTTTTAGTATTTAAATAATTAAAAATCCCTAAAAATGACAAAAATAATTAAACCTATGGAAATGTTCTAAATTACTTCTTAATCACTTAGGAACAATTAGAATGTTTTTCCTAATTTTCTAAATAAAGATATTGAATTTTAAAACTTAAAAATGAATTTTTAAAGGCTAAAAATGAGTTTTAACTAAAATAATTCCAATAAATCAAATAAAATTCATAAAAATATAAAATCTTCTCCTCTGAGTTCTCTGAACTCAGGGAGACTTTCCAAAAATACAAAACTTAATTTTCTCTATTTAAAATATTTTATATTTAATAAATATCCCATAACTTAAAATATTTGTAATAATTTAAATAAAATTAAATAAATAATGAAATTTAATTCAAAAACTTCTCTAGTCTAAGTCTACGTCCAGTAAAAATTTCAAGGGATTACAATTTACCTTGGTCAAGTTAAGATTTTTCTTTGAAAATCCTATTTTTGCGTAAAAATAATTATATAAATTAAATTAAATTTTGAAAAACTCACATTCTCTCCTGTGATGTCTTAATTAACCCATGAATGACGTAGGATAAAAATTTTAAAATCATTTGAATTAAATTTGACAAATTATAAAGTGATAGAGCCTTAGAGGCAAATGTGTAATTTTGGAAAATTAGCCTCAATTAACATTTAGACTTAATTCAAAGAGAAAAATGGGTAACCTCTGATTTTAATCAATTTATTTGATGCTTGAAACATAAGGGGTTAATTGGTAGAAATCAATCTCACCTTCTTAATCGAAAAAGATAAGTTAATAAATTTCTAAATTATTCAAGTTTGGAAGTTTATTAAAATAAAATGAATCTAGGACTTAGGGGTATGACTTTTGAAGTTAATAATTAATCAATTTAATACCTATTTTGATGTTCAAATAAAATTCAAATCAGCATCATGATCACCTTAAGCTTGATCTTTTGAAAGCTAATTAAGACACTCATCTAGGCCTTAAGGGCTTACATGAGGATTACAAATGTAAATATCATTGAAAATTAAAACACCTTTTAAACACTACAAGCCCAATTAGGGTTAAAACTTGGCTAAGTGTTCCAACAACATTAACTTGCCTCTTTAAGGGTTTTCACCAACATAATTCTTAAATTGAATTACAAGTGATAATTACCTTATTCTTAGGGATAATTGAGACATTAATGTTCACTGAGCATTAAGGGTATTTATAAGATGAATTATTAAGCAACATAATAAGTTTAAAAGAACTCGGGATTTTCCAATAGGCAGTGAGAAAGTAGCATGGACCTGCTTCTTTCTCTAGATCTGTTGGGCATCTCGGAGATCTACTAAACTTAATATGTTTTGCTTGACAAAATCATCCTTAATTAAACTCATAAGGATCCACCAAGATGTGACATAGGGTTAGGAAAACTACCAAAAACTTTACTTTTCCTGCTCTCTATAAACTGCCTTAACATTCATTATAAGTTTCAGGTGGTGGAACAAGAAGACTCGCCAGGTCGCTTTTACAGTTTTTAGGTTGTCTTTCTTGTATTTTTATACTGTACTTTTATACCTGCAAAATTTGCATGCTAAACAACGACGCCACCCTACATGAAAATTAAAACTATTAGGATAACCATAACCAAAACCAAAATTGAAACTAAAATTAACCAAGATAAAATCAACCCCCACAACATTCAAAATATAAAACAACTCAAAATTTAATCACAAACATCACACAAAACTACAACTTCAACTAAATTAAGATATCTCTATCGGATGATCGAGAATCACTCGAAGGAGGTAACCTACGGTTGCTAATGAGGCTTCCCATGGTCTAAATGAAATTATGAAACTCACTAAGTTGAGTTTAATAAGTTCATTCGGACTAAGTGAATCTAATAGAAAATAGTGGTGCTGGAACGAGGGAACTGTAGGATCCTAACCGGTGTTGTTCTAATCAAATTTAATATGCCCCCCTATAAAAATTAAAGAACTTCAACCATAGGGCCACCTGATTTGACATTATAACTTGACACACTAGATAACTCAAACTCGTTGCGGCAACTTCAACCATAGGGCCACCTGATTTAACATTATAACTTGACACACTAGAAAACTCAAACTCATCGCGGCAAGGATCTTGGAGCTAGCATGGTGGGCAGCACGGCCATCTTCAAAAGCAAAACATGTCTTCCTCAGCTAAACCAATCTTCCTTCCTTAGACTTAAACAACAAATCCATAGGACTTTGAGGTTGCTTGCTTATGCAACGTAAATCCTCACCTTATCTTTAGTCCTTTGCATAGCTCTGCTATACAATATAAGCCCTAACTTCTCTTAGGATTTCGAGGTTGTTATTTGTCACAACCTAAATCCTTACATCTTCTAGGCTATTTCTGTGATAGTTTCACACGAATGTAAGCTCTGATTAATAAAATTCACAAGATGAAATACTTAATTTTTTTTCCTTAAAACTGAAGCCAAACATTAGGATAGCTTGGGAAGTGACCAAGGTTCTCCTGTGGATCCATGAAATTCCCTAGTTTTTTCCTCCTTTGGACTCAATAATAGAATGTTCCAAAATTGAATCAATTCCCTTTCACACCTCTACGTCTGATCTCATTGAAATATTTCTTAATTTTTATCGAGAGTCTTCTTAGGTGTTCCAAATTTGAACCAATCCCCTTTCACACCTCTACGTCCGATTTCGTTGAAGAGTCCTATATAAAATGTTCCAAATTTGAACCAATCCCCTTTCACACCTCTACGTTCGATTTTGTTGAAGAGTCCTACTCTTTGAAACTCCTTGAAGATAATATTTCCTGATTTTTATCGAGAGTCTTCTTAGGTGACTTTAGATTGAACCAATCCCCTTTCACACCTCTACGTCCGATCTCATTGAAAAGTCCTACCCTTTGAAATTTTTATTCTACAATAAAAATGTTCCAAATTTGAACTAGTCCCCTTTCACACATCTACGTCCGATTTCGTTGAAGAGTCCTACCCTTTGAAATTCTCTTTCACACCTCTACATCTGATCTCATTGAAAAGTCCTCCCCTTTGAAACTCCTTGAAGATAATATTCACACCTCTACGTCTGATTTCGTTAAAGAGTCCTACCCTTTGAAATTCCTTGAAGATAATCTTTCTGATTTTTATCGAGAGTCTTCTTAAGTGACTTTAAAATGTTCCAAATTTGAACCAATCCCCTTTCACACCTCTACGTCCGATTTCGTTAAAGAAGCTACCCTTTGAAATTCTTTGAAGATAATATTTCTTGATTTTTATCGAGAGTCTTCTTAGGTGACTACCCTTTGAAACTCCTTGAAGATAATATTTCCTGATTTTTATCGAGAGTCTTCTTAGGTGAATATAAAATGTTCCAAATTTGAACCAATCCCCTTTCACACCTCTACGTTCGATTTTGTTGAAGAGTCCTACTCTTTGAAACTCCTTGAAGATAATATTTCCTGATTTTTATCGAGAGTCTTCTTAGGTGACTTTAGATTGAACCAATCCCCTTTCACACCTCTACGTCCGATCTCATTGAAAAGTCCTACCCTTTGAAATTGAAGATAATATTTCTTGATTTTTATCGAGAGTCTTCTTAGGTGACTTTGGTCATTTAGGATATACTTAACTATATGGGCTTGCCCTTATAGGAAGCGTATCCAAACCCAGCTTAATATAAACCCTATTTAATCCTTTATATTAAATACGGGAACTTGTCGGCAAATATAAAGGTTTCGCAGACCAGAGGGATGTCATAATTTTTTTAGTTTATTTAATTGATCCTCATGCTCAAGTCTTGTGTTTATCCTTCAGGATAGATACAGGATTTGAGGTATAGTGCTATTTAATTTAAGCTATGACAAATATGAGGTCAGTTTGATTTCATATTTTCTAAACTTCAACGTCCTTCCAAAGCGGGCGACGATATTTTGATTCCAGTAACCGACAGCTTCTTACGGGCAACTCCTCAACACAAAATAGTGCCGACATGAACATCTATCATTGCTCTTCCTATGGTTAGGAAAGGTCTCCGCAAAATGATAGGTATCTCTTTATCTTCCTCCATGTCCAGCACAATGAAATCGACAGGAAACATAAATTGATCCACTTTCATTAGGACATCTTTTATAACTTCTTTAGGATAAGTTATTTAACGATCTGCTAACTACAGAGTTATAATAGTATGGGTTATTTCTCCTAATCCCAATCTTCTGAATATTAATAATGACATAAGGTTAATTCTTACATCTAATCACATAGAGCTTTCCCATAAAATCTGTCTTCCATCGCGCATGAAATTTTAAAGCTACCAGGATCTTTAAGCTTTTCAAGAAGCTTTTTCTAAATAATTGCATTGTACTCCTCACAAAGTGTAACAGTCTCATTATCTTCAAACTTCTTTTTCTTGTTTGAGAATATCCTTCATAAACTTTACATAGTTTGACATTTGTTTTATGGCTTCAGGAAATGGAATATTACATGTCAGCTTCTTAAAAATTTTCAAAAATTTTGAAAATTGCTTATCCAACTTCTATTAACAAATTCTCAGAGCAAATGGAGGTGGTGGTTTTTCTAAATTATCTTTAAGTGGACAAATAGGTCTTTCAGAATCTTTCGGAGCATCCTCTTTTGATTCTTCAATTTCATCTCTCTCTACTTCAGTTTCTTTTTGAACCCTACCTTCCAACTCTCTTCCACTTCTAATTTGAACAGTTTTTACTCGCTCTTTATTGTAGTCTTTTGGATTTGTTTCAGTATTACTAGGAAGTGTTCTTTGAGATCTATTACTTTATGACTTTGTAATTTGTCAAAGTTGTAGCTCCTTGACTTTGTAACTAATTTCCCATTTGTAACACCACTTCTTCTATAGATAACCTCTTCTCATTAAATTGTGGATTACTATTGAAACCCTGAGGATAAGTAGATCTATAGTTATTATTATTCCTTTGGTTGTTCCAGCTTCCCAATGGGTTTCCTTGATTGTTTCCCCATTGTTGATTACTACCACCTGTAGTATTTTTCCAATTAAATTTGGGACAGTTCCTCCAACCTGGGTTATAATAATTTAATTATGGGTTATTTTGCTTGTTATTTATGGAATTCAAAATTTCTAATGATGTTTGATAGTCTACCATTTGGTCGAATGAAGTCTCTTCAATGATGGAAATTGGTTGAGAAAAATTCATTTCAAACTGGTTTAACTTCCTTAAAATTGCAACAACTTGATTTGCTAACATAGTAAATGCATCAAATTAATGAATATTGGCTACTTTATTTGTATTCACTTCAGAAGGCCATTGAAAATTATTGGTAGTCATTTCTTCAATTAAAGCATAAGCGTCATGAAAAGGTTTTGATATCAACGAACCACCACTAGCGGCATCGATAATAGATCTAAGGGATCCAGCTAATCCGTTATAAAAAGTTTGAATTATTAACCAATTTGGTATAGCATGGTGTGGACACTTTCTTAAGATTTTTTTAATTCGTTCTCATGCTTCATAAATAGATTCCCCTTCAAATTGATTAAAAGATGTAATATCATTTCTAAGCTTCGCTTCATAAATAGATTCCCCTTCAAACTGATTAAAAGATGTAATATCATTTCTAAGCTTTATAGTTTTTTATGGCGGAAAATATTTAACAAGGAATTTTTGTGCTAAATCACCCCAAGTTCTGATAGATCCAGGTTCTAACGACTTCAACCACATCTCACCTTTATCCCTCAGTGAGAAAGTAAATAACCTAAGTCTTATGACATCATCTGATACACCATTGTATTTAAATGTAGCGCACAATTCTAGAAAGTTGGTGAGATGTAAATTTGGATCTTCAGTTGGTGATCTCCCAAATTGATTATTTGATAACATTTGGATAATAATAGATTTAATCTTAAATGAATTAGCCACTACAGTAGGTTTTTGATTACTGCAATGAAGTTCATTATAATAGGGTAATAATAGTTTTAAGCTCAAATGAATTAGCCACTACAGTAGGTTTTTGAATACTACAATGAATTTCATCTACAATAGGGTTGACAAATGAATTAGCCACTACAGTAAGTTTTTGAATACTGCAATGAAGTTCATCAACAGTAGGGTTGACATAATTCTTTCTAAACTCTTGATGAATTTCAGCATTTTGATTATTTTGGTCTGCCATTTCTATAATTTTTTATTTCAGCATTTTGATTATTTTGGTCTGCCATTTCTGTAATTTTTTTGGATTTTTCAAAATTTCTAATTTATTTGGTTTTTATAATTTTTTATATAGTTCTTTCTAATTCAGAATCGTAGGGCACTAGTCCTTCAAAACTTGAACTACGCATACACTAACACATAATAAAATAAAATAAAATAAAATAAAAGAAGATAAGATAAGATAACTTAAAGTTTAAATAAGACTTTATAAAAATAGAAAATTGCTTTTAAAATCAATTCCTCCCCGACAACGACACCAAAAACTTGGTCCCTGATACTGCTAATATGCAAAGTACAACAATAATTCAGACGCAAGTATACATATTGTTATCAAGTAATATATGACTTTTTAATTAATACATGAATATTGAACCCACAGGGAGAATACACAATATGCATTATTGAACAACAAACTCCCTATTTTTAATAAAAAGATAATTACCTAAACTAAAGATAATTTTTGCAGTAATGATAAGTAGAGTTTTTGTAGAATAAAAACACTAAATTTGAAAATATCTTTCTTCTTATTATGAATCAGTAATAAGTATAGAAATTCTGTTGTGGAAGTATGTATCGACGTTATTTTTGGTTGGATGTGTTGCCCATAAGAAGCTGACGGTGCTATTTTTGGTTGGAGTTGTTGCATGTAAGAAGCTATCGGTCACCGGAATCGAGATCCTGTCGCCCGCTTCAGAAGGACGTTTTAGTTTACATATATATTTAATTTTAGAAAAATATGAAATCAAACTGACACCATATTTTTTATAGTTTAAATGAAAGAGCGTTGTACCTCAAATCGTGTATCTATCCCTAAGGATAAACACAAGACTTGAGGATGAGACTCGTTCAAATAAACTAAGAAATATATGACATCCGTTTGGTCTGCAAAACCTTTATATTTGCCGACAACTTCNGTTTGAAGCTCAAACATTAACCATAAATTGAGTTGATGTGAAATTGGAGTGTTTTTATATGCTAATTCAATCACATATTCTTTCTTAATGTTAATGGACACAACTTTGCATTAGTTATGATTATAACGGCCTGTTTATTGCCGCATGAAAGCTCTCATTAATATATCTAAATATCTCAGGAAGCTGGAAGAAGTGCTCTGTGGTCTGTCAATGGCCCACGAATATTGCAACTTGGCTATGAAGATGAGGAGGATCCAAAAGTTATGGAAGCTTATGAGTTGATTGGCTCTTTGGTAATAAAGTTTATCCTTTAACCCTTACATTTTTTTTTTTTTTGATATAATGTCGNGGCTATGAAGATGAGGAGGATCCAAAAGTTATGGAAGCTTATGAGTTGATTGGCTCTTTGGTAATAAAGTTTCTCCTTTAACCCTTACATTATTATTATTTTTTTTTATATAATTTCATCATTGTTAATGTTTAGGATTCTCATTGAACTATTTCGGTTTTTGTTCGAAAATAACAAGCATATAGATTTCCTAATAGATTCACATTTAAATTTACACGCATTGTTTGGTTTCATGTTTTTTTATCCAATAAATATATTAATAAAATGCATGTTTCACTGATAAATAATGCATTTAATGGGCGATCCCGGAATAGAGGTTAAATTGCTGCCATTATTGTTATTATGAGGTATAAACTTGGTTTTCAAACCACTATTATTGTGTTGGGTTAAAGGTTCCAAATATAACTTAAACTATGTATTGATTGGTGACTCATGCAGATGACGTATTATATTTTGGAAGAAAACTTATGTTGCGCCTTTCTTAGAGCAGTTTCAATGATTCTAATATCTATCATGACCATTTTTAACCAAGCTTTTGATGAAATAAGATTTTCTATTTTATTTTGAATAAGATATTCAATTTAGAAATAAATTGTCATCCACACTAAAATAATAGGCTGAAAAACTTTAATTTTGGAGCTTTCTAGTATGCTGAAGCTGAGATTAGGATGAGTTTGGCACATGTATTTAGGTAATTTAGGAGTTTTCAGTATTTCTGTAGCACAAAAATATGGACGGAGCAATTCAGGGAGTCTATTTTTTACTGGTGATTGATGTTCAAATAAGGTGGAATCATAACAATCTTCTCTTTTTAATGGTTTCAGCTCGTAAGTAATGCTGGCTCCGAGGAGCTG
>JXCR01014316.1:109383-215355 GCA_002079205.1 Phalaenopsis hybrid cultivar | reverse complement strand
GCAACTTAAATCCCTCAAGGTGTATGCTAACCCCTCAAAAGTTAGAATGCACATGAGTATTAGTTACAATGTTATAGATGCCCTTGCATTTGAACTTACACATGAACTAATTATAATGATTCAAACCATCAAGTTTGGGGACCACCCACTCATAAAACTTCCATACCTCCATTTGGCTAATTTTTTAGAACATTGTGTTGCCTTCAAGTTTTGATCTTTAAGGTTAATTATATATGTTACAACTGGGTGGACTCTTAAATTCAAATCATATGTGGAATTCGATGCGCTAATTGAGGGCATAGCCACAAATGAATATTAATGAGCACTTGAGAAAGTCACTCCTTAAAATATAGCTAGTGGGCATAAGTTTGAAGTGTTCAATATCCTAATGTCCCAAATTGTTGAATTATCTAGGAGAATATGCTACTTAAGAATTAATTTAGTGCAAGGATCCTTACCTGATGATGAGATAGTTTATATACTAATAGAAGATTTTGACATCAGTTTTATGGATGTCATAGTAACTATGATCAATAACCACTATCCCAACACCTATAATTCATGCTGGATGGAGCACACAAACTTCAATTGGAACAACAGTAACCCAAAAAGGAAACTAGCAATGGGAGAAAATCTAAGCCAATCATGTAGAAGATTGGAATAACCAAGGCAGTTACCACCTTAGCACAACTTATGCTTATGGATTCACTTCTAACCCATGATTTAGGGAGAAAAACTTCTTTTAAGGAATTGGTGGTAGATATGGGGAGTCAATTACAAAGCCAAGTTACATCCATGAGAAATATAAAAAACGATATTGGGTAGTTAGCTGACTTTTTAAAGCACGGGTTCTTAAGGGATTCTATCTAGTGTAAGTGAAGTGAATCCTATGAAAGAAGGTGTGGAGAAAGTACAAGCTATGAAACTTAGTAGTCAAAGGAATTTGGAAGATACCTGTAGGAAGTAGAGTAGTCTTGTAGAGTTAGATCCTGACCCTAAAGAACCTTACCCAGCCACAGAATTAAAAAAACCTGATTCACACCCTAAGAAGGAATAAAATAGATCATTTCATACAACTGATATGGAGTATACTGATCTCTAAAAAATAAAATAATTGGTATAATTTTGGAAGTTGAAAATACCCTTAAAAATAATAATCTAAATTAAACGTTTGCATATCCTTTTAAAGACTTTTTTTGAAGTGATTGTGAGGAGTTGCAAGAAATTCAAAACCTTGAGGACTTAGAGAAAAAATTGAAAAAATAGATAGAAATACTACTTGATGATGAGTTCGATTGCTTCAATTAAAAAAAAATTGATATTTGCAAGGTTTATGATTAAACCAATAAATATTTCCCCTCTCTAATTTGAAAACTAGATAGAGTTTAGATTAAAATAAGGTTACAATCATTCTATATGTTTAAGCCTCTATAGTTAATTATATTTTAAGTAACAAGAGTTACTTAAGAAAACACTTGATTATGTGGTTTTCTTTTTTGGAAATTTTTTTTTTAAGATTTTAACAATTGATTGTTAGGAATTGTAAATCAGAAAAGCTCAAAAGTGTAATATTGATATTGGAACCCATAGAAAGATTATTAAAAGATGTCAAAAGTACTAAGAAACTCAGAGACATCTCAAATATTACACTATTTTGCTTTTGTGATTTTGAAAGAGGTTTATTCGATGTTTCATCCTAAATTTTATTAGAAAGTTTAGAACTTATATTTCACAACATATGATCATGATAAAGTTTAGGAGGTGAGTATTTAAGTTGTAATTAGATGGGCTACCCTAGAATCTCAAGACTAAAATGAAGCTACAGAAGAAAGTGAAACTTTGAAACCCTAATCTAAGGAAAAGAAAGAGCACATAATCAAGATAGAATGTGGACTTAAAACCCTACCGAGAAAGGGATGTCCTTTAAACCACCTAATCATAAATTAAACCATGCATAGTCTAAATTCTGTAAGATAAGATAGATTTTTAGATTTTTAAGGAATAGTAGATCTTACAACTTGTGTCATTTTGCTCCATTTTGCCCTCATTTTCTCTAAAGATCCAATCCTTATACCTGAAACAAAAAACATGCAAAATATATTACTTTAAAGTGAATAATAAAAAAAAATTCATATAATGGACATTAAATTTATATTCAAAATAAATAATTATAAGGTGTATGAGTTCCCCCAAACTTAAATGTTAGTTTTCCTGAAGTAACTCCTTGTACTATGTGAAAATTCATAACTTATGGTAATGAGTTTTACTCAAAGATTTGTGTAGTTTTGTCTTATAAATGCAATAGTGAAACCTTAGAAAAAATTTTAATTAACTCAGGTTAAAGCTAGAATGTAAGAATATCTAGTTTTCAAGTCTGAGAGTTCAGATTTTTTATTCATTTCAAGAATAACTACAATTTGTCATACTGAAGATATCTCGAAGAATTACAACAAAAGTAATTTCATGAGAACTCTATTAGTAAAAATGCTAATACTTTAAAAAATAACTTCAAAAATGTAATTAAGTCCTTTTCCATAAGATGATTCAAGTGAAGCCAATTTTTTATTAGGCATCTCCTCATGCTTCTCCTCGTATATTTTTTTTCTTTTAGCTTTTATTTTTATTTTTGGTTTAGCTTTTCTTTTTCTTATAGGATCATTTTCAATCCTTTTTTTTTACTTTTCATTTATGTGAGAATTACTATATCTGGATATCCTTTAATGACTTTGAACTTCACCATCCTCTTATTAAAGTTAAAAACTTCTCACATTTCTTCACTTGATACATGTGAATTAGCTTTGAAAAAGATTTTTATTTTTACGTGTATATCTAAGATCCTTAATATTTCAAAAATTCAATTTCCTCTGCATTAAATAGTAAAAGCATAATCTTCTACTCTTTTACCAAATATCTTAACCCTAGAATTAACCTTTATTATTTAAAACTTTTACGTAAGTTTACTATGAAATTTATAAAATAAAAAATATAGTTATTTATCGCTAACCCCACATAACACAAGTCATGTTAAAATAATTTTAAAAATATAGTTTATTGAGGACAAATAAGGTTTAGTTTTAAAGAAGTTTTTCTCCCTTCCCTAAACTCAATTTTTTTATTAATTTAAAACAGTACAGCTCATAATAAATATGAAGAAAGAGAGAGAAATTTTTCTTAATGTTTTAAACAGGAGAATAGTACAGGTGCAAGTAGTAAAGATAGGTGTTGAGTAGTGGTAAATCTAATCAACATGTATATCTATATAAGCATAAAGTAAAAACTACTCTAACACACAGACAATATAAACTGGAGCAAAAAGAAGTAAGCATTTATACCATAAATAAAAAAGTGTAACACAGTAGTCCAACATTCATGTAAACCTAAGAAAAACTAATCGAAGTACATACACCAATCCAAAAATAATAAATCAAATAACCAATAAAGTAAATCCAAATACATGATCTAAAGTAAAGGAAAAACTATCTAATCATCCTCTTTCTCCTCCTCATCATCAATATCAACATCCTCCTTTATCTCTCCACCACTCTTGTATGGAGAAAATCTGGGGCATGCAGGAAATTCAACTAAATGATCACCTCTAAGAAATTTTACTAGTCTCATTAAAAGTAGCATCATAAACAACTCCTCTTTGTAAATACTCATCATTGTGGTCTAGGTGTGCCTCTAATCCGCATTTTTGATTCTTTAAAGTTAAAATATCTCCTTTTTGTATGAATAAATGCTCCAATATAGTGTTCAGAGTAGAAGTACTAGAGGTGGAAGGTCTCGAGGTTGATATAGATGGAATATCTGAACCTCCACCCTTGGATCCTGAACCAGTATGCTTTCCACATGTTTCCAAAGTAGCCTTTTCAACAAGCTTTAAAGATGGAAAAGTCTCCTCCCATGGCTCATGTTTAACTCCAGATTGTATACACATGGTAGAAATAAGTGAAGGGTAACCCATACCTCCAGTTGTTCCTACTTTAGAGGAAATGATCATATTATTGTAAAAGGGAGAGCTAATATCTATAGGTTTTCTCATTCTGATGCAATAGTTCAAAGTGGCTCTTTCCCAGATTACCTCACTCAAATGGTTAGTAGGAAAAAGTATTGAAGATATAAAATAATACCAGGCTTGAGAATGAACATTAAGCATAAAAAAAGAAAAAGTTTACCTGGTGTTCGTTCTTGAACTTCCAAATCCATGCCCATCAGTCAAGAACACAATTATTTTATCAAGGTTGGCATCCGTTGGATTAAACTCTGATATAAGCAAGTAGGAAAGTTATGCAGTTGATAAATGTGATTTATTTGAATAGGATTAATATCAACATAGTGTCCAATAAAAAAAACCAATTTGCCAGATTCAACAGGTACGTTTGCATAAAATTCACGAACAACAGAAATAACTGCAACAACAGTGAAATAATAGAAAGTTTCCCACTGTCATTCCAGAATCAAGTACTCGAACGTTCCACCAAGATGAAAAAAAAAATACGTTCTACAATCAATTTCTTTGATTGAAGATCTCCATATCTATCTTGTGCTTTAGAACTTGCAAATCTTTCAGTATTAAAACTAGCTTTTCCTCTTCCCCTTTTCATCTTAGGAGCTATGTATTATCTAGTAAAATTTCAAATAAATTTCAACTTTAGTTTTGAAAGGCCCAAATGAACTCATTCCAAGCAAAATAAACCTTCAACCATGGATTTCTCACTATTCACTTCAAATTTTTAAAATTTTTGGCCTAACCACAATGTGGAAGAAATCCATGGTGAAATAAAAACTTATCTATACCAAAATGTGCATCATACCCAAAGAAGAAGAAATACAAAGTTTGAAGCTCTAACTCTAAGCCAATCACCCACAAATCTAAGCCCTAGGAGAGCAAGTTGTAAAATATAGGAGGAAGAAGACGAACTAGGAGAAAAAATGGCAAAAATTGGTAGTCTTGGCGCTAAAAACTACGATCTAGTTTGGTTCGGCACTATTACGCCTAGTTGTGAAATTATGGCGCCAGTGCTCAATAGTACAAAATTTTTGAAAGTTTTGTCATTTTCAAAAAAGCACAGTAACCTAACATTAATGGACCCATAATTGGACTATTTAAAAATATTTGTTTTTAATATATTTACTTTTCTTTCAAATTTCTCCAATCTTCATTTGCAATTTTTTGAGGGTTCAAATCAAATCACTCAGGGCATTCAAACAATAAGTACTAACAACAAAAACTTAAAACATTTTCTTATACAAATCATGGATTAGTTACAAATGGACGTAACATCACTTCAACAACTATAAGGAAATTCAAACATAACACTTAAATTTGCTATACTAGAGTCACTTTACATTTAAAGTTGGCACAAAATTACCTAACACTCGACAACAACAAATTTTTCACATATTAATATGTTTAAGAGTAATTGTGAGCAATGATGTCACCCTCCTTTTCACTCTCTAAAGGGTTACGATCGAGAACATGGTAAAAAGGAGCGCAAGGAAAATCTGAAGCAACTTTATCGTAGATCAATTAATTGTTGCGATACACGCTCACAAGATAATCATGGAAACACGCCATACGAATGAATTGAAGTCTTAACTGCCACTCCAAGTGCTCGTAATGGTGGCTCATATCACTCAACTTGTTGTGCAGAAGGGATAACTCTTCATCAATCATCCCAAATTTGTCTGTAATCTGCTCCAAACTCAACTCTAGAAATCTAGTAAAATAAGTTTGGGCATCCTTATGCACAAACTTATTGTCATTTGCACTTCCATTACCCTCCATGGCTCTTGAAGTAATGATTTCTAAGTTGAGATGAATCTTACACTCCTTTCCTTTCTCTAGACTGCTTAGAAATGTGATGAAGATGACCCAAATTTTGTTCATGGCAGTTTATTAGAGAAGAAGGGGGCAGAAAACCATCAATTGGGTGGTTTAGGGAGATATTTCGACTGTGGTGCTATAGTTTCAAATCAAAAGCTATAACGCTAATCCAAAATTCTCAAAAGTTAATTTTTTTTAATCCCCACATTAATTTAATCAATTAAATACTGTTTTATGCCACCTCAATAATGTAAAACTCAATCTAACTTCATAAATTGATCATAACAAAAATCACTTATCAAATCAATCAACACAGATAACTATGGCTTGCCTCCTACAAAAGCGCTTGTTTTAATGTCGTCAGCCCGACATATCAAATATTTTAATTTGGTTGACTTAACATTAGGATCTCCTCAAATGTAGGACTATCGCCACTTATTTAAGGTTTTAACATGTGTTCATTTACCTTAATCATTCTCCTAGTTTTAAGATCTTCAATATTAATAACATCATACAGATAAACTCTTACCACAATGAATGACCCTAATCACTTGGACTTAAGTTTTCCTAAAATAATTTCAATGTCGCATTATATAATAAAACTTCTTGTCTAAGCTCAAAGTGTTTTTTCAAGATCCTTTGATCATGCACATTTTCATTTTCTAATTTTAGATTTTAACATTCTCATAAGATTTGTTTCTTATTTCATCAAGCTCATTTACTTACAATAATCGTTTCTTTCTAATCAAACACTTTTGTGGTCCAATAAGCTTTATGTTCTATTTCAACTGTTAAATTACATGCTTTTTCATATATGAGCCTATATGGTGACATTCCTATAGGAGTTTTATAAGCAGCCTTATATGCTCAAAATACACTATCTAGCCTAACTGAACAATCTTTCCAATTAGAATTAATAGTTTTTTCCAATATTCTTTTAATATCATGACTAGAAACTTCTGCTAGACCACTAGTCAGAGAATGATAAGTTGTAGCAATTTTGTGCTTAATTCCAAACTTTTGAGTTAATGTTTGAATCATTCAAATATTAAAATGACTTCCCCCATCTGTAATAATTACTCTCGTATTCTAAATCTGGCAAAAATATTTTTCCTTAAAAATTTTGTAGCACTCTTAACATCAGAATGGGGTGAAGTAGCAGTTTCAATCCATTTATAAACTTAATTTATAGATATAAAAATATATTTTTTTTCTAATCAATAGTATAAATGGTCCCATAAAATCTAAACCCCAAAGATGAAAATTTTCAACTTCCAAAGTAAAATTGATGTGCATTTCATTTCTTCTAGAAATATTGCCTACTCTCTCACATCGATCACAAGTTTTTATATAATTATTAACATCCCTAAATAAAGCAGGCCAATAAAATCCATATTGTAAGATTCTAAATGCAGTTTTATCAACCCCAAAATGTCTCTCAAAATCTGATTTATAACATTTTTGCAAAATGTCTTGGGTTTCTTCTATTGGCACACATCTTCGAATAACTAAATCCTTACATTGCTTATATAAATAAGGGTCATCCGATATATAAAATTTTGAATCATGAAGCAATTTTTTATTTGAAGGTTATCTAATCCTTAGGATAAAATTTTGCTAACTAAGTAATGAACTATATCAGCAAGCCATGAAATTTTTCATTCACTGATAACATATAGTTTTTCATCATGAAAGTTTTCATTTATTTCATCATTAAAGCTAACCTTATTTTCCTGTTCAAGCCTTGACATATGGTTAACTATCTAATTATCAATACCCTTCTTATCCACTACCTAAACATCAAATTCTTGCATTAGAAGGACCCATTTAATTGATCGTGGTTTTGCATCCATCTTCACCATTAAATATTTAATAACAAAATAATTAGTATGCAAAATACATTTAGCTCCAATAAGATAAGATCTAAATTTATCAAAAGCATACATTATGACTCATAGTTCCTTTTTCGTTGTTGTGTAAATAATTTGAGCTTCATTATGGGTTTTACTAGCATAGTATATCACTTTAAGATTTTTATAGTATCTTCACCCTAATACAACCTCTATAGCATAATCACTTCCATCACACATTAATTCAATGTATTTTTCCCAATCAGGTGAAAGAAAATAGGTGTAGTGATTAATTTTTCTTTTAATAAATTAAAGGAATTTAGGCATTCCTCTTTAAAATCAAACTTTGTGTCTTTTTCTAAGAGATGGCACAACAGCTTAGCAATTTTTGAAAAATATTTAATATTACGTCAATAGAACCCAACATGTCCAAAATAACTTCTTACTCTTCTTACAGACATAAGAGGTGGTAATTCAAGAATAACTTGAATTTTTGCTCGATATACTTCCATGTCATTTTCAGAAATCTTATGTCTTAAGAAAATTCCTCCTACAACCATAAATTGGCAATTTTCCTAATTAAGAACAAGATTTATTTCTCCGTAGTGTTTTGGAACCCTTATTAAGAGATTTAAACATGAATTGAAAGTGGTTCTAAAAATTGAGTAATCATCCATAAGAACTTCAATTCCTTTCTCAATTAAGTATCAAAAAATTGATGTTACACATCTTTAAAAAGTTGTAGGTGCATTACATAATCCAAAATGTATTCTTCTAAAAGTAAAAGTCCCAGACAGACTAGTAAATATTGTCTTCTCCTAATCTTCAAGAGCTCTGGGAATTTGGTGGTATCCATAATATTCATCTAAAAAGTAGAAATAACGATGCCCCGTGAGTCTATCTAACATTTGGTCTAAAAAAGGTAAAGGAAAATGATCATTCTTAGTAGCGAGGTTTGATTTTCTATAATCAATACATATTCGCCACTCAGTAACTTGTCATGTAGGAATTAATTCATTTCTTTTGTTAATAATTACAGTCATTCTCCTTTTTTTAGGAACACAATGACTAACCTAAGAACTGTCAAAAATATGATAAATAATTCTAGCATCCAACCACTTTAAAATTTCTTTCTTAACAACTTCTTTCATAATACAGTTCACTCTCCTTTAAGGATCAGCCTTAGGCTTATGATTATCTTCCATCAAAATTTTGTACATAAAGATTGAAGGATTAATTCCTTTAATATCAATTAATGTCCATCCAAATATTTTCTTATGATTTTTCAATGTATCCAATAATTGTTCTTCTTATTCTGCAATCAAGTTTGAGGATATTATAACTAGTAATGTAGATGAGTTCCCTAAAAATTCATATTTTAGATTAGCGGGGAGTACCTTAATTTCAAGTATAGAAAGTTTTTCTATTGAAGAAAGCAGTGGTTCACTATTTTCAGTAATATCTACAATTTCAAAAAATTTTATGAACATAACTTCAATATTCAAAAATTATTTCATTTGATTTGTCTTAAAATTTAATTTCATTTTCACTCTTCAGTTCTTTTTAATCTGTTATGACTTCACATCTTTCTTGGAAATGATTAACAATCATATAATCAATAATATTCACTCTATAGAAATTACCATCTTTTCCTTTATCAGGATACTTCATTTTTTTAAGCACATTAAACGTGACATCTTGGTCCTTAAATCTCATGGTTAGTTCTCCTTTCTCCACATTTATCATCCCTCGTCTGATGGCAAGAAAAGATCCCCCCATAATGATAAGTAAATCTTTATCTTCTTCCATATTTAACACAATGAAATTAACAAGGAAGATAAATTTATCCACATTAACCAAAACATCCACTATAACCCCCTTAAGATAGGTGATAGATCGATCAGAACTATAAGGTTACAGTAGTGGGAGAAATCTCTCCTAAACCTAACCTTCTAAAAATAGATATTGGCATGATATTAATGCTAGTTCCTAAATTACTTAAAGCTTTTCCTTAAAATTTTTTCCAAACGTACAAGGTATAATGAAGCTACCAGGATCTTTTTGTTTTTTAAGATGCTTTTTTTTGAATTATTGCATTATATTCTTCACTAAGTGCAATAGTTTCATAATCTTCAAAATTTCTTTTCTTGTTTAAAATTTCTTCCATAAATTTGGCATAACTTGGCATCTGTTCTAAAGCTTCTGCAAAAAAAAATATTAATGTTAAGCTTTTTAAATATTTCAAAAAATTTTTGAAAATTGTTGATCAGATTTTTGTTGCCTAAGCTTTTAAGGAGAAGGAGGTGGTGGTCTTTCTAAATTAATCTTAGTTGGAGAGATACATTTTTCTACTTCTTTAGGAATAATTTCTTTAGGTTTTTCGGTTTCTCTATTTTCTCTCTTAACTTCAATGTCTTTTTGAACTCAACGTTAATTCCCTTCCACTCATAAGTTGGATAGCTTTAACTTACTAATTTTCTTTATTTTTGTCTTTAGGATTGATTTTAACATTACTAGAAAGTACTCCCTGAGGGCTATTACTAGCTAAGTGTGTTAGCAATTTGTCCCAGTTGATTTTCAATCTTTTGAATAACAAAACTTTGAGTTTGTAATTGATTTCTCATCTGTAATACCATCTCTTCTATAGACAACTTATTCTCTTTAATTTATTTGTTACTACTAAATCCAGGAGGATAAATAATTCTATAGTTAGAACTACCCTTGTTGTTTTAGTTTCCCAATGGGTTTACTTGAGTGTTCCCCCATTGCTGACTTCCATCACTATAATTGTTATTCTAATTAAAATTGGGATGGTTTTTCAAACCCGTGTCGTAATAGTTAGAATATATGTTATTGGGTCTATTATTAATAACATTTAAAGTTTTTAATAAGGTTTGAGCATCACTCATCTGTCCTAATGAATTTTCTTCAATCAAATGGGAGTGCTTAAGAAAAATTCATTTCAATTTGGTCTATTTTCCTAGATAATGTTGCAACTTAAGATGCAATTATCAAAATACTATCATTATCAGGAATATTGGCTATTTTATTTATATTTATCCTTTTAGAGCCATTAAAAATTATTCTTAGCCAACTCTTCAATTAATGCATAAACTTCAAAAAATATTTTTGACATTAATAACCTCTAGCAACAACATCTATGATTGATCTAAGGGATCATAATAATCTATTATAAAATGTTTGAATGATTAACTAGTTTGGTAAAGCAAAATGTGGACACTTTATTTAGATTTTTCCTTAAATCTTTTTCAAGATTTTTATATTCACCCTACTTCATATTGAGTAAAAGAGGTATTATCATTTCTAAGTTTAATAGTTATTTAAGGTGTAAAATACTTAGCAAATAATTTTTGTTCTAAATCCCCCTCAAGTTCTAATACATCCATGTGTTAACAAGTTGTTACAATTTTAGGGTGGTCTTCCTGTGGAAGTTGTCGGTCNATATATATATAAGTTTAGAAAAATATGAAATAAAACTGATCCCATATCTTTCAAAGTTTAGATGAAAGAGCAATACACCTCAAGCTATGTATATATCCTGAAAGATAAACACAAGACTTGAAGGTGAGACTCAATCAAATAAACTAAGAAATATATGACATCTGTTTGGCCTGTGAAACCATTTTATTATAAGTTGACAAGTTCCCCTATTTAATATGAAAAATTAAATAAAATTTATATTAAGCTGGGTTCCTGGAAAATTTCTTATAAAAACAAGACATTATAGGTAATTACATTTTTGATAACCGAAATCACTTAAGGAAACTCTTGATAAAAATCAGGTGATATTATTTTCAAGAATTTCAATGAATAGGATTTTTCAACGAGATCAGACAAAGAGGTGTCAAAGGGAAATGACTTAAATTTGGAACATTTTATTTTAAAATCTAAAGAAAAAGAAGAACTAGGGGATGTTATAGATCCTGAGGAGAACCTCGGTGACTTCCCAAACTATCCTACTGTTTGGCTTCAACTTTGGAGGATAGAACTATTGAATATTTCATCCTACCAATTTTATTAATTAGGGCTTACATTCGTGTGAAACGATCACACAAATAACCTGAAAGATGTGAGGATTTAGGTTTTAACGAATGACAACCATGGAATCTTAAGACGAGTTAGGGCTTATATTGTATATCAGAACCATACAAAGGCCTAAAGATAAGTTGTGGATTTATGTTGCACTAGTCAAACAATGTTGAAATCCTATGGATTGTTATTTTATTCTAAGGAATGGTTTGGCTGGTGTAGACATTTTTTGCTATCAAAGATGGCCATGACGCCCACGATGCTAGCTCCAAGTTCCTCGTTGTAGCAAGTTTGAGTTTTCTAATGTCTCAATTCATGATGTCAAATCAGATATTTCCTTTAGTTATAATTATTTAATTTTTATGAGGGATATTAAATTTGATTAGAGCGACACCGGTTAGGAACCTATAGTTTCTTCGATCCAACACCACTATTTTTTTTCAAATTCACACTCCAAATGAATTTACTAAACTCAACTTAATGAGTTCCATACTTTCATCTAGACCATGGGAAATCCCGTTAGCAACCGTAGGTTACCTCCTCTGAGGGATTCCCGATCATCTCATAGAGACTTATTAATTTAATTGTAATTTTTGCTTTGGGAAGTTTGTGATTAAATTTTGAGTTGTCTTTATATTTTGAATGTTGTGGCGGTGAATTTTATCTTGTTTGATTTTAGTTTTATGGCTATCCTAAAAGTTTATATTTTGACAGATAAGGTGACCTCGTTGTCTAACATACAAGTTCGCAACAAGGAAAAGCACAGTAAAGAAAGTGCAGGAAATGAAAGTGTTGTAAACTATAAAAGCGTATCTATCGAGTCTTCTCATTCCTCCACCTGAAAGTTCAGTACTTGCAAGACACACACACACACACACACACACACACACACACACACACACACACAAACATATATATATATNNCACACACACACACACACACACACACATATATATATATATATATATATATATATATATATATATATATATATATATATATATATATATATATATATATATATATATATATATACGCATGAATTAAAGTATGTTGGTAGGAAAAATAGAAAGTACAAGACTGAGGTATGTCTACCATATCCTATGTCATATCTTGATTAGTACTATTTATTTAAGTGTATATATGGGTTCTTAAGCAAGGCATAATGAGTTTTAATCATGCTTCAAGGTATCTAGAGAGTATGAGAAAAATCTACGGATCAGGCCCCAGACATTCCACATTCCCTTTAAAAGTCCCGAGTTTGTTCAAACTCGTTATGTTGCTTAATAAATCATCTTTATCATACCCTTATGCTTAATGAACTTATGTGCTAGCTAACCCTAAGGATAGCCTATTATCACTAGATGTTTTATTTATAAATTATATATGTAAAGAGTCTCAAGGGCAATTTGGTCTAATTAAAGAACATAGTACTTTGATTTTAAAGACGGGCTTGTAGTGTTTTAAAAGGTTTTAAATTAGCTATTGATTATTTTCTAAACCTCATTAAACAAAATTTTGATTAAGCTTGGTTCACCACTAAGCCTTTAGAACTTAATGGGTAGATTTACAGTTTTAAGAAAAAAGGCTTTTTTAAATATTTATGTTCTTAATCATTATCATGAATCTTATACCATCAATTGGAATTTAAAATCAGCGAGTTATGATTCCCAAAATCAAACCTCTCACCTTAATATACTTTCTATTTAAATTCTAAATTACAATAATTTTAAGAAATTTCCAATTTATCATTTATGAAACCAAAATGAGATTGGTTGGTACCATTTATCCCTTTTATAGTTCAATCATCAAAGCATATCAATTAAGATTATTTGTTGCTCATTTAGCCCTTTCGTTAAGCCTAAATATTATTAAGCCTTAAATTCCAACATTGACCCTTTTATCCCAAAGGCCTTAACACCCTATAATTCATTAAATTGAACACAAATGACTTAAAAATTTTATATCATCCCATTCATAGGTTAATTAAAACTTCAGAGGAGAAAATGTGATTTTTCTGAATTTATTTAATTTTATAATTATTTTAATATAAAAATAGGGATTTTCAATGAAAATTTAATAACTCAACCAAAACAAAACTCCTATTCTTAAGAAAATTACAAGAGGTTCACCTAGATCAGAGGACCACTTGAACCAATTTTCATGATTTTTAAAAATTAAATTTAATTATTTGAATTATTTTTTTGTTCTGAGCATTAATTAAATATAAAATATTATTTAAGTGGAATATTAAATTTTATATTTTTATTAAATCTCTCTAAGTCTAGGGAACTAAAAGAAACAAATTTCATCTTTTTTTAATGTATATTTTAATTATTAGAATTATTTTAGTGGAATATTAGAGAAAATTTATTTTAAGCCTTCAAAAATTAATATCTTGACTTAGAAAATTAGGAAATATATTTTGAATGGTCCCAAGTGACCAGGAAGAAAAATGAGGTATTTTAATGTGTTTATATAATTTTGTAATTTTTATGATCTTCTAATTAACTTTTAATTATTTAAATGCTCAAAACTAGCTCAAAAATATAGTATTTATTTTAATTCTACTTTTATTTTTCTTAAATTTCTCTGGTCATAAAGATCTCCCAAAACCAATTAGGTAATTTTTTAAATTTTATTTTAACAATTATAATTATTTTAATACCAAAAATGATATTTAACTTGATTAATCCATTTTAATGGTCAAATTAACTTCAATTGACTTGAAACTTTTACGGTGAGCTCCTCAAATATTAAATTACAGTGGAGGATGATTTTTATGTTATTTATCTTTATAAATACTCCAAATTAATTTTATTTCATTTTTTAGCGTTGGTGACACTTAGGATTATGTTTTAATGAGTTAAACCAAGTTTTTACTTTTCCTAGGGTACTCTGACCACAGTAAACCTACCAAAACAAATTTGTATTTTCTGATGAGTATTTTAACTATTATAATTTTTATACCAAAAGAGGGACCATTTTCTTGAGAATTAGATATCATGGTTTAGAAATGCTCCCTGACCTTGGAAAAATCAGGGACAATACATAACAACAGATACATCAAAAGCCCCATGGTTCCATGCCATGGTGAAATGTTTAGGTGAGTGAAGAATCAAAAGAATAAATACTAAATTTAATTAATTAAAAATTACACATGCATCAAATAAACTTGAAATTATTTTCACATTGTTCTCCTATGTTCACTGAGCAAGATGGGAATTTTATTTTATCTTTATGATTTTTCTACACAAAGATATGCATTTTTTAAGTTTTGGCTAATTAAATAAATAAAAAATTCCTTATTTTTCTACTTAAGTAACGTGGCGCCACCTCAACCTTAGCATCTATGAATCTCTACGCGGCGTCTTTTGGTTCGACGATGCCAGACACCTCAGCGCTGACTCGGCCTGCAGTTCATGTTTCACTCCTTCGTCTGGCTCCGTCACGATTGTCTGCTCGATACACACAAAAATGGATGGCATCCGTTCTTCTTCCCCAAGTCCCTTATCCTAGAACCGTCCAACTTCAAACATTAATATCTCTCTTGATACTCAACCAATTTAGGTGAGGTTTGTTCCTATCAACTCGTCTTTAATAGAAGAACAAATTCATATAATTGATCAAGTCTTAAATCAATTCTATAAGCTTGAAGAATTAAATGAAGCTCTGTTTCAGGAGAGAGTTTAATACCTTTACCCAAGAGGTGTGGCCTTAATTGGGTGCTTCCAAAAGCATCCCTTCAATCCAAATAGCTCCTAGATGAAGCCTCAAGCCGTGGTGAAATGCCTAGATATGAAATTGATCAAGGCCGATCTAGGGGTTCGATCAAAGTCCACCCTAGGGTGGTCTGGTGATGGGGCATCTATGGGAGATCTTCTTCTCTCACTCAGAGGATGGTGTGGGTGCAATTAATTTGAATTTGGTGGAGTCTAGAGGTATGTCCTGTTTCAGACTTGATTTTGAGCTCCAAAATTTAGCTCAGGTAGTAGGTTTGAGGGCTTGAGGATGGTTGGATTGAACATAAGGGGTCTTGAAGAAGCTCTAGGCTCAATTTGCAAAGTTTCCACAAGGAATTTCAAGCTCTCCCTCTCTGACCGTGGAAGGTGAGTTTAAATAGGGGGGCTTGGATGCTGCAACTGGGTCAGCCATTTAGTGGCTCTGGTTGCTTATGTGGAGGGCAGAACTATGCAACAATACAATTGAAATGAGGCAACTTGAATGGGTTTAATTTTGAGTTTTGGCCTAGGTTGAGCATTTGGACTTGGATTTTCTAGCAGCCAAGGTGGTCGGCCAGTAAGGGAGGGGTCACCATCTGGCTTAGGGACATCATAGCTTGGTTTTGGTGAAGTCAATTTGGGGTTGACATGTGTAAAGACACTGAATTGAAATTGAATGGGGGGAAGATATTTTGGGTCAAATTAGGTCAAGTCATTAATTTGTGTTGGGTTCACTCATCAAGGTGGGTTTAGGCTAAAGAGAAGATCATTTGGCTCGGCTTAATCAGTGGGGATAAGTCATCTTCCAAGGGGATTTGGGTAAACATGGGTTAGAGTGATTCTTGTGAGGGGTTAAATGAATCTTAAGGGGCTTGAAAGTGGATTGGCCTTTTGCCATTAATATTTTTATGATGTGGCAAGGCTCATATAGCTCACTTATGGCTTGGGAATGGCTTCATGACTTCCCTTTGGCTTAGCTCTCTTGCATGAGAAAGGATTTTGAATTTATTTGGTATTTTTGGTAAAGTTTAGCATGATGCTTGATTTGGAATGATTTGATCATGGACATAAGACTTAGGGAGTGATTTTGGTAAAATGGATGATGAAGAGAAAAGAAATTATCATGTGGGCTTTTAAAATGACTTAAAGACTTGGGCTTTTAAAATTGAGATTGAATTTGGGCTAAAATTTGGGTTAATTAAATGATGAATTTGGTGTAGGGAGATATTATAAAGAGTTTCGAAAGGATTTCATGTGATTTGAATTGGATTTGAAGGCTAATTTGGTGGATTTAGTCATATGGTCAAAATTAGGGCTCTTTCATTTGGGTGAAATTGGTCTTGCAATTGGGTCAAATTGGGCTCAAATTTTATTTAGATTGGGATTTGGGGTATCGAATTTTGATTTGAAATTGAAATTGGGCTTGTAATTGGGTCAAATTGGGCTCAAATTTTATTTAGATTGGGATTTTGGGTACTGAATTTTGATTTGAAATTGAAATTGGGCAAGATTGGGCCTAATTTGGGGAAATCGGAGCTTTAAAGGCAAATTGGGGCTTTTGGTAAAATTGGGTAAAATTGGTCAAATTGGATCAAATTGATGATTAAAAATTGAAATTGGGAATATTTGGGATGATTTTGGATTTTTGGGATTTATTTGGAATTTTCATAATTTTTGGGTCATGAGGGCATTTTGGTAATTTTTGACAATTTTTGAAGTATTTTGGAGATTTGGTGAATTTTGGTCAATTTAGGTAGTGGTGAGTCATTTGAAAAGATTTTTGGTCAAATTTGGTTATTTTGGGTAATTTTAGAATTTTTGGCAAAAAATTGGGTTGTAGGGGTATTTTAGTAATTTGGTGATTTTGGGCTAGAATGGGCAAGTAGGCCATGAAGCCATGCCAAACCAATAGGATCCATATGATGATTCAATTTTGATGTTCAAAATGCTGGTTCTAACCCTCTTAGCCAAGGACTAGAGGAATAGGTCCATCCATATGAGCTTTCCAAAAGGAGTCAAGAGACCAAATTATAGGGGTCCTAGGTGTTGGGGTGTGTGAAAGATTGTGGTCTGTGCAGACCAGCTTAACCAAAACCAGACCACCCAGAGTTAGTCCTAAGGATTGACCATTTTAGGGGGACTCTTCTTGAGCTCCCTCATATTGACCCTACCTATTATGTGCTAGAGGTTGAGACCAATATGTGGAACTTCAAGTTAAGCAAAGAAGAGTGTAGAATTTCTAATGGTAGTGAGGGTTCCATTTCTAATCCACTAGAAATAGATAGCAAGAAAGCCCTATGGCTAGACCCTAGGCTACTAAAGAGTAAAAAGCTAAACCTCAACCAAAAATGAAGTCAACACAAGTTTAGCCACATCTTAGCTTTATCCCTTAAAGAAAAAGGAAAAAGTCTAGTCTGACAGCACGTTTGATACGCCATCATATTTAAATGTAGCACACAGTTCTAAAAAACTTTGTAAATGTAAATTTGAATCCTCAGACGGTTTTCCCAAACTTATTATTTTGGATCATTTGTATAATTGTTGGTTTAAGTTCAAATGAGTTAGCAATGATAGCAAGGGTTTGTATACTTAAATGAATTTCATCTATTGTAGGGTTTGCGTAGTCCTTTAAAGGACTTTTTAAATTATTATGTTCATTTGCAAAAGTTTGATTATTAATGTTATTTTGTAATGTGTTCAGCATTTCTTGTAAATTGTGAAGTCCTATTTATTTTCTAATTTCTCTTATCGTTCATACTAATTCAAAATCGTAAGGCATTAAACCTTTAACTCCTGAACTTCACATATAAAAGGTAAAATTTTAGAAAATGAAAATACTCCTAAAAGATTTTTAATTTTTTAATTTTAAATTTTTTTAAGTTTTAATGGTTTTCAAAAAATTTAAAAAGTAATAAAATTAATTTTTAGTTTTCCTAAAAATCTAATATTCAAAAATAACTCTCTAAGTCAAAAAGTTTCATCGCTATCCCCGACAACAGCACCAAAAACTTGACCCGACTCGCAATTATGTAGATATTTTTAACTCCAAAAGATTGCCAAGAACTTGACCCAAATTATATTTAACAGCTAGTATGAATATATAAAAAATTTAGAAAAGATATAATAAGCCTTCACACTAGGGGTACTACACAAGTATATGTATCGTTTCAACTAATATAAAACTTTCTTTAAAAAGCCCAGTATTGAACTCACAGGGAAAGCCATAACTTTTTTATAATGACTTTGAAAAATTTCTATCTAAATTGCAGATAAAAAATATTAGAGAATGATGCTGAAATATTTGTAGCGGATTAAAACTAAATTGACGTGCAATCTAAATTAAAGCAGAATGTAAGAACAAAGTTTAAAAGACTAAAAAAGTTTAAAATATAAATAAAGTTTAAAAGAGTTACACTATTATGAAAAGACCTTTCCACTTTCAAAGATATCTTAATTAGTGTAGGAATTGAATGGTTAAAAATGTATAATGTTGTATTGTAACAAATAGGAGCATATCTATTCTTTACCCCCTCTCGGTGCTAGCAAAGAACATTAGCTAACCTTAAGTTTGTTTCAGCTTGTGTAGTAATGGTAAGTAAATTCTAGCCTCTCTCTTCTAGATTACCCACCATGCCCTCTCTATAAGATCTACCAAGGACCCTTAGATCCAAACTCATGATTAAATTGATAAAAGAATTTAGCCTGTAACCCTAGAAACATTAATTCTATGCCCATCAAAACTTATCTCTCTATTTATTCACACTTCCCCTCAAACGATCACAATGACTCCTTCTAAAGTTAAGTCTAATACTCACTAGTTGAGTGAAGTCATAGCCCTCTTGAGTCATTATTATTTGTAATGGATTTAAACACGACAAATGACCAGTTTGTAAAGTAAATTAAGAGCCGGTGAACATACCATCACAAATTTTAAATAAAAAAAAAACTTTAAATCATTCTCATCACAGATGTCTAATTACCATATGCAAGTAGAAAGAAAGAAAAACTACTCATAATTCATTGAGATAAAACAAAAACACATGATTTGTATTGAATGTCAGGTCTTAACAACTAAAACTCAAATATAAATATAAAGTATTTATCTTATGTCTTCTCCCCAAGAAGTTCCTGAAGCTTCCTTCAGGCAATCTCCAAACTCTTCTTACATAATACAAACTCTCTCAAATATGAACTCCTGCACTAACTAGAGCAACTCTAACCCTCTTTAAAGCCCTTTCTGAATAGTCATTGGTCTTGTTTAATAAAACTCTGAAAATAACCAAGGGTCACTTCAAGCACCCCTTTAAAATTCATTCAAATTCATTGCATCTTATAGAGAAACCTTTTCTGGAGCTATGGCGCCACTCTGTGGTTCTATGACACCGATTTATTCCTTGAATTGGTGTTATGGCACCAAAGGCTGGCGCTATGGTGCCATATGTTGTTGTGAAATTTTGCTCCATTTTGTCTTCATTTTCTCTAAAGATCCATTTCTTGTACCTAAAACTAAAAGCTTGCAAAATACCTTTTTTGAAAGTGCAATTCATCAAAAATATACATAAAATGAACATTAAATGTACCTTAAAAATAGGTGATTTTAAGGAATATCACTAGCCGAGTCTTTATCTTATTCAGACCTGCCATTGAAGCATCCACTAGACTTTGTGTCACAACGGCAATTGCGGAATTGTGCCCTTTTACATTATTCAGTCTTTCACTCACTCATTTAAGTTTCATTACTACTAGCCCAATCTTTCTTTTCATTGATTTCTATGAACGGGAGTGAAAATCTAGGACAGTATTTCTTTCTCTGACCTCTTCTCAATGAACTATAGAGAGTAGAAGACCATTGTACAGAATATCCACCTGATCCATATCAAGATCAAAGTGTATTATAACTCCCCTTACAACATGTCAGCGGTTCAAGGCTAGTAAAATACCATTGTGGAATGTGTGGATCAACCTTACCTCAGACATTTTCCTGCAATCAACGGGCAAAATTTCAGTGTGCTAATTTCAGGCTTATCATAATCATTTAAGTTTTATTTGTTTTCATATGTTTATAAGTTAGTGCATATAATTTTTCTTCTTCTGTTGTGTTTTATTTATTATAATTTTGGTTTTTTTGTCATTAAAGGGAGTATTTAGGGAAATTAGTTAAAAAAGAGACGGAGGCATTTGAAAATAATGCTTTAAGTTCAAAAGAAAGAATTTTGTAAAAAGTAATGAAGTACATTTTTTTATTCTTATTTTTTAATTAACCTAATTTACAAAAATGACATTTTCATGTCACGTATATATATACTAGAAATAGGCTTTTGAAGTACCAAGACTAAGTCATCAATTTAGTCTGTTCTTGGATGAACCAGTTTGTAGTGTGCCCGGATCATTTTTTGCTTGGTAAAATTCCAAGTTTTGTTGAGCCTGCAAGCATCTGCCCTCCAAACTGTTGAGTTTCTTAAGTCACAGCCTCACATTCTCTTCTACTATTATTCTGTTTACAATTGTTAACCTAAGAGACAAGATTTGCACTTCAAGTGGAAGTACAGCCTTGGACCCATATACTAGAGCAAACGTCATCGATTGTGTTGGTGTTCTGTAAGTGGTACGTGATGTGTAGATAAGTATTCTAATATTTCTTTATGATTTACACATTTTTATGGATGAGATTGCACTTTAAAGAAGGGCATTCTTATGTTTTTCTTATAAGTACAATAGGTAATGAAAGTGAGAAAAGGTAGACGAAACTTGGAGCAAAGGAGCATATTGAGCACTGGTGCCTAGGCGACGGACCTATGGGTGCCTAGGTGTTAGTCTCTCCCTTGAACAACCTGAGAGATTGGTGCCTAGGCGCCACCCATTGGTTGTATGGGCACCACAATACTGACACTTAGGCGTTGAAACCATGAGCGTCTAGGTGCGACCTATGAGATTGATATGGGGCGACTTTTATGTTGAGTGAGCCTATAAGTAGCAATGTATCAGCGACCTATGAGATTGATGACCTTTGGGGAAAATTGATGCAGGTAGGACTTAGGATTGATGAGGGTTGGTCATTTGAGGGTTTAGTTTGCTATAGAGTTTCTTCTTCTTCTCTTAGTGAGGAGGATAGCAAAAATCATTACCAACAGTAGTTAAGAAGTTAGGAGAAACATTGATTGGGCATCGCCAGGTAGTTATAAAGGAGAGGAAGATAAGTCTTCTTAGTCTTTATTGTTGTGTTCCATTTATAAACAGTGGATAGTGTACTTATCTTATTCCAATGAATTTGTACGGTGTGTTTTTCATGCTTCTTGAGTTTGATTTCTTAACATTTCCTTGTGATAATTAAGTAGGAGACATAGGACTGTAAAATGCTTTGAAATTCTTTTAATTTTAAATTTGATGATTAACCTTCAGATCTTCATTTACTTTTCATTATGGCCAAGTGAAATGTTAAAATGTGTCTTGACCATGACTTGAGAGAGCTATGGTAGAATCAAATAGGTTAATCACACTGAACTCTGGGGAATAGGCTGATATTCCTTGTCAGTAGATGCAAACTTTAGGAAAATATTCTTTGATGGGTTAGTTATAGGATTTAAGGAATTAAATTCATTTTAACCAATCTTCTTTATGCACTCAAGAGAGGGCAAAGAAGAGTGTTGCTCCTATTAGTCACTAGAATTTTATAATTAACACTTTACATTTCCTATAATCCATTGACATCATTACAAGGGAGGTATCTTAAGAGCTTGTTATTCATCAATACAAACCACATTATGTAGGAGTTGTTGTGTAAAATTTGAATTTGTTGTTTGTTGTGACATAGTAGGTTAGATTATTAAACTTAAACAATTTTAACTACTCCTAGCTAGGAACAAAATTAGTAAGGTAGAACTTTTCCTAAGTCTACTTTTTTTGCTCCCTATGAGAACTACATTACGGACTAAAATTTGATATTAGTGATACGATAGTGCACTTGAAAGAGCCCCTAATGTATGATTACACTTGGACGAAGTATCAAGTTTTGGGCATCATTGTCGGGGAACAACGATGATTTAATTTAGTAAAATTTTAGTTGGACTTTCAGGTGAGACTTGAAAAACCTATAGAGTTAATTGTTTATGTTTTAACATTTTTATTATCTTTAAAAAATTAACTAAAAACAAAAAATATTTTTTTGACTGTTTGTGAACTCTTAGGGATCTCTAGTTCATGTATGTGTATTTTAAGACCTACAGGACTTACAACATATGATTTTGAGTTAGAGAGAACTATTAGAAAAATTTAAAACAAATGAGACTTGAATAACTTATAATAGAGATGGAGAACAATCTACATAAGAACCAAGAAATTAAGGAACCAACCCTTGAACATCCAAAATGCACATAGACCCTTAAGAGACTATGCTAACCCTATGAAAAATGATATTCATGTAAGTATTCAAACCCTTGTCCTAGAAGCTAACACATTTAAACTAATATCTGCTATAATAAAAATGGTGCAGAGCAACCAATTTGGGGGGAAACTTATTTAAGGATCCAAACTTACATTTAGCGAGTTTTTTAGAGCTCGGTCCCACATTTTGCTATAATGTTGTTTCTAAGGATGTTGTCAGGCTAAAACTTTTATCTTTCTCCATATGAGATAAAGGAAAAATGTCGCTAAACTCATTAGCACCTAGATCTATAAGACATGGAGTGATTAGGCAAAAAATTCCTAGTTAAATATTTCTCACCTTCAAAAAAGGCTAAACTTATGAATGATACCACTTCATTTTACCAACATGAAGGTGAGTTAATTTATGAAGCTTGGTAACAATTTAAATATCTTTTTAAGAAGAGCCCCTATTATACACTGCCCGATTGGTTCATAATTTAGACTTCTTACAATGGGTTAGTAGGATTACTCAGGTCTATTATAGATGATGTCGTTGATAACTCACTTTTCTAATTAAGGAAATGGCTACCAAGAACTTTCAATGGCCTTCTGAAAGAGTGAACTAGATAAAGATAGCAAGTGTACATGACTTGGACATGCTTTCAATTCTAACTTCTCAGGTAGCTGCTATATCTAAGAAGTTAAACAACTTTGGGATGAACTAATCTCAAGGATCACTTATAATTAAGGAAAATTCATTTGGGCAACTAGTTAATGTAAATGCTAACACTTCATCTTATGAAACATAAATGCAATCACTAATATGATAAATGATACACCTAAAATATATAGTATTTTTAGATACATTTTTATACATTTTTTTAGATATTGCGCTTTAATGGAAGGTATTTGTGTGTGCTTTTTCAGGTATAAATAAAATATTGAAAAATGCTAAAATGAGTGAAAAAGGATCAAATTCGGAGCAAAAATGGTGCAAAAGTATTTTGGTGCCTAAGCACCAGAACCGGGACTTAAGCACCAGTGCAACAGAGAAGGCCGTGCCGAAGCATCATAGACCCCGCACTTAAGCACCAGTGACCGTTACTTGACGAGTTAATTCATTTTGATAAATTTTAAAGGGACATTTGAGACACCTATTGGCTAAAATGGGGGTTATAATCACCAAGGATGAAAATATATTTAAATAACTTGTAGAAGGATGTATCTCTCGTTAAATACATTGAATCAAGACACATTTTGAAGAGATACCAATGCACCTCTTGGAAAATTATAAAAGAAGGGCCCTGGGGGGATCTTGAAAAGTCTTGAAAAGTTCTTGAAGAAGTTCACGGAGAAGCTTTTATAGAAAATTTCAGGCACCACAAATTTATTTTTCCTTTCATTTTTAGTTTTATTTTGAGAGTTAAGAGTGTTGTAAGGGAGAAGAGATTCAAAGGAACTTCAAGAGTTTAGTGGAGGATTTGAGATAAGTTTTTATCTTTTTTTTTAACTACTTTTGGTTTTAATCGAGACTTCTTGTTGGTTTGACAATGATTTCTACTTTTAAACTGNAGAGAAGAGATTCAAAGGAACTTCAAGAGTTTGGTGAAGGATTTGAGATAAGTTTTTATCTTTTGTTTTGAAACTACAAGAGAGATTCAAAGGAACTTCAAGAGTTTGGTGGAGGATTTGAGATAAGTTTTTATCTTTAGAGATTCAAAGGAACTTCAAGAGTTTGGTGGAGGATTTGAGATAAGTTTTTATCTTTGTTTGNAAAAGATTGAATTTGGAGCAAAAATGTGAAAATTATGCTAAAGTGTTTTGGCGCCTAAGCGCCAGTGAAACAAAGAAGGCCGCGCTTAAGCGCCAGAGGTAGCTATGTGATGGCTTACTTCAATTTTTCAAATTTTGAAGGGACATTTGAGGCACCTATTGGCTAAAGAGGGTGATTATGACACCTAGAAATGAAAATATAGTTAGAAGACTTGTGAAAGGAGGCATCCTTTGGAAAATACATTGAATTGGGACACATTTTGAAGAGTTATCAAGGCACCACTTGGAGATTTATAAAAGAAGGAAGTTAAGACATTTTGAAGTGTGCTTGAAAGTCCTGGAAAGGGGGAGTTCTGAGAAGATTTAGAGATATTTTAGGAGAGGTTTTCAGGCACAAAAAAAACNTTGAGATAAGTTTTTATCTTTATTTTTAAACTACTTTTGGTTTTAATCGAGTCTTCTTGTTGTTTTGACAATAATTTATACTTTTAAACTATGGTTGTTTTATTTTCTACATGAATTCTGAGTAGTTTTATTTATCTTTCTCCTTAAAATGATAAGTAATTAATGTGTTGGATGGAAGTTATGGAGAGTATTAATCTTTAATGTTGGAATAAGTTGTGATGATTTAATTCCATGCACTTCATTTACTTCTTGATTTGAC
Organism: Phalaenopsis hybrid cultivar; assembly: GCA_002079205.1. Lineage (NCBI taxonomy): Eukaryota > Viridiplantae > Streptophyta > Magnoliopsida > Asparagales > Orchidaceae > Phalaenopsis > Phalaenopsis hybrid cultivar. Next base: position 190,106 of record JXCR01014316.1, on the reverse strand, counting down.
TTATCAAATTTGTTGTGAGAACAAGTAAAAAATGGGCTGGTGTTGTCTCAGTCAACAAATGGAAAGAATTACAAGAGGTTGTATGAATGAGAATGTAATTCATATGCTTTAGTGAAAATAAATAAAAAAAAAACTTTGAAAGGTGTAGAGTTGAATGACTTTAATGTGACAGGTTAAAGCCCCCAACTTGGTTTATTATATTAGGTTCTTATACGAGATGTTAGCCCTCAGGTGGAGCAAATTGAAGGAGCTCTTGAGTGAGAGTTGGTATCTTCCTTGCCTAGCTGGTCGNTTATTTTTAAACTACTTTTTGTTTTAATCGAGACTTCTTGTTGGTTTGAAAATGATTTCTACTTTTAAACTAGAGTGTGGTTTTGTTTTCTCCATGTATTCCGATTAGTTTTCTTTATCTTCCTCCTTAAAATGATAAGTAATTAAAGTGTTGGATGGAAGTTGGGGAGAGTATTAGTCTTTAATGCTGGAAGAAGTTGTGATGATTTAATTCTATGTACTTCATTTACTTCTTGATCTGTTCTATCTAGATATTAAAATTTGTAGTGAGAACATGTAAGAACCGGGGTGGTATTGTCTCAGTCAACAATTGGAAAGAATCACATGAAGTTGTATGAATGAGAATGTAATTCATATGATTAAGTGCAAATAAATAGGAAAATAATCTTTGAAGGGTGTAGAATTAGAGGACTTTAGAGTGACAGGCTAAATCCCTCAACTTGGTTTATTGTTTTAGGTTCTGATATAAGTGTTAGCCCCCAGGTGGAGGGAATCAAGGGAACTCTAGAGTGAGAACTGGTATCTTCCCTGCCTAGCCAGTCTTAAGAACTATTCAAACTTTAAATTAGCCAATGTTCTTTATAACATCTCTAGTAAAGGTAAAGAATAATATTACTCATATTTGGCATAACACAAATTACATACTTCCATAATAGAATTCCTATGCTTATTACAGATTCATGATAAGGAAAAAGATATTCCGTATTAAGTGTTTTTTTTACATAAACTCAAGTTATCTTTAGAAGATTTATTGTTTTGTCAAAATATCAAAAATACCAAAAAAAATTGAATTTTACCTACTCTGAAAATATCTATAATATAAGTAATTGTATTTTTAAAATAGAAAATTTGTTATTTAATAGTGCATATTGTGAAATTCCCGTAGGTTCGATATTAGGGTCATAATCAAAAAGTCTTATATTACTTCATAATGATACGTTTACTTGCGTAGTATCCCAATATATATAAATTAAAAGGTTAAATTCTTATTTTCTCTNGTTAATTCCATTAATTCATTAGAATCCTCATCCAAGTTTACATGATTTTCAAGATTAGTAGAAGTAGAAGCATGGTAAAATTTGAGTGGATTTAAACCAGTGTTACGGACTTCCTTAACGACTAAACTCTCAACCTTTTGAGGGAGAATGAGAGTAAGTTTCACGGCATACACATAGTGGTTGATCCGATCATACATCAACTCATATTCACCTTTCTCCACATCTTCCAAGTATATCTTATACTGTGGTTTCTTCTATTTTAACATCATCATTTTCATTGTCAGAGCTTTCTTCATCATCAATGTTCACAGTCAGCTTAGTCCTTGCAGAAGTTGTATTAGTTTTTCCACGTTCACGTCTTTGGCCTGGACCTCGGGTGAGTGAACTAAAAGAACCCTTACCAACTTGTTGCAAAAGAGTGGCAGAAGATTGCCAAAACGGAGCTGAATGGCTTTGCCTTTGTGATCCTTCTGAATCTTCATTTATATTTGTAATCAACTCATGAGAGAAGAAATTTTTCTTTGAAGGAGCATAGTATGTGGCGTCTTCTTGGATGCCAACTTCATGAAATAAAATGGGTTGTAATTCCCCTTTAATGCAATGTTATTGTCCTTCCTTATAATATTTATTGCGGTGATGTAGAAAAGACGGAACCATATTGTGTTCATGAATCAACGGTCGACTAATCAAAGCATTGAAAGAGGTCTCAGTGTCGATGATATGGAATTTACGGTTGTTACTAATCTCCAACTTTCATAAGCAATGTAATTATTTCAAGGGCTCTTTCTTCCTTCTAGTTGAATCCATCTAACATCATTTTATCAGTTGTAAGCTCTTGAGCATCAATATTAAAATATGTCAATGTTCGTAGACTCGTTAAGTTAAGTGATGCTCCTAGATCCATTAAAATAATGGACAACACAAATTTGTCAATGTTAACGGTGATGTAGAGCGATCGGTTGTGGTCAGCAGTACCGAGCAATAAGTCTTCATCTGTGAAACTTATCCCAAGTTGCTCTCTTAACGACCAAACTTCATTCAAGGATGTGCTGGTCAACTGTGCTAAGGAAATCTCTAGGTCAAACAAGGCTGTAACTAGAGACTCTTTGATCTCCTTTGACAGAATCAGAGCATCATAGATGCTTAGTTTGCTGGCAACTTCCTAAGATAGGCCAACACATTATAATCCAATTTATATAATCCTCCAATCTTTACATGATTATTTGGTTCTTTCACTAGAGGAGGTAGAGGTAGCAGTTCTTAAGCCACTCTTTATTTTTCTTTCTCCACTGGAGCTGACCTCAATGATAGCACTTTCTAATTCATTAGGTTTACCTCTATGGTTTCTTCTTCTTCCTACAATGTTTTAGGTAAATTTTTTGTTACCTCTTCTTCATCGAAGATATCCAAGTTGATGGCGAGTGGTGTCTAATACACCTAAAATATATAGAATTTTTAGACACATTTTTATACCTTTTTTGAGATGGTGCGCTTTAATGGAAGGTATTTGTGTGTTTTTCTTTCAGGTAAAAATAAAAAAGTGGAAAATGCTAAAAGAAGTGAAAAAGGATCAAATTTGGAGCAATAATACAAAAATGGTGTAAAACGTTTTGGCGCCTAAGCGCCGGTGAAACAGAGTAGGCAACGTCAAAGCAGTAGAGACATTATTTGATGGGTTAATTCTTTTTGCCAAATTTTAAAGGGACATTTGAGGTGCTTATTGGATAAAAAGGGTGGTTATGACCACTATAAGCAAAAATATGGTTAAAAGACTTGTCAAAGGAGGCATCCCTTGGAAAATACATCGAATTAGGACACATTTTAAAGAGATACGAAGGCACCTTTTGAAAAATTATAAAAGAAAAAAGTTAAGAGAAAAAAACGGGGAGTCCTCAGAAGTTCTTGAAATTATTTGTGGAGAAACTTTTGGAGAGATTTTTTAGTCACCACAAATTTATTTTATTTCTTTTGTTTTTAGATTTATTGTGAGAGTTCNGAGATTCAAAGGAACTTCAAGAGTTTGGTGAAGGATTTGAGATAAGTTTTTATCTTTTGTTTTGAACTACTTCTAGTTTTAATTGAGATTTCTTATTGGTTTGACAATGTTTTTTACTTTTAAACTAAAATGTGGTTTTATTTTCTCCATGGTTTTGAGTAGTTTTCTTTATCTTTCTCCTTAAAATGATAAGTAATTAGAAGTATTGGTTGGAAGTTGTGGAGAGTATTGATCTTCAATGTTGCAAGAAGTTGTGATGATTTAAATCAATGTACTTCATTTACTTCTTGATTTGGCCTATCCAGATGTTAAAATTTGTTATGAGAACATGCAAGAATTGGGCTGGTAGAGTGAGAGCTGAATCAATTAGAAACTTCTGATATGAGATGTTAGCCCCCAGGTGGAGGGAATCGAAAGAGCTCTAGAGTGAGAGCTGGTATCTTCTCTGCCTAGCCTGTCTTCAGAACTATTCAAACTTTAAATTAGTCAATGTTCTTTATAGCATCTTTAGTAAAGGTAAAGAATATTATTTCTCCTATTTGGAACAACACAATTTGCATACTCCCACAACAGAATTCCTATATTTATTATTAATTCATGAAAAGGAGAAAGATATTTTCATAATCTGTGCTTTTCTGTTACATAAACTCAAGTTATTTAGAAGTTATTATTGTTTTGTCAAAATCTCAAAAATAACAAAAATATTTGAATTTTAATTACTACCAAATTATCTATAGTTTAAGTAATTGTCTTTTTAAAATAGAGGTTTGTTATTTGAAAGTGCATATTGTGTATTTTTTCGTGCGATTGATATTCAGGGCTTAATCAAAAAGTCCTATATTACTTGATAACGATACATTATTTACGTAGCATCCCAATATATAAGTTAAAGAGTTAAATTATTATTTTCTTCAAAATCAATTTTTTGGTTTTGTTACAAAGGAAATATAAGTGAAAATTATAATTAAAGTCATTGTTTTACTGTTGCATATAAGCAGTATCGGGATTAGCCCCATTGATTGGAACACAGCATCCTATTCTCAATCCTCGAGATTGGTATAAATAACAATTTAGACGAGAGTTCCTACTCCTTGATTTCAATAAGATGTTCACCTGCTACATCCCTAGTAGAAACAACTAGCACTCAATTTTACACTCCTTTATAGGTCTGTTGACTTAAGAGTTTATGTTGTTTTTTGTTGATCTCTTCGGTCAACGCCAATACGCGAGGTGTGCTTGCCCAACACACCACACCTATTGGGGGTCCATTTGTTGACCTCGCTTTTGGTTGAGGTTTAGTTTTTCTTCTTTTGTGGCCTAAGGTCTAGCTATAGGATTTTCCTGTTGACTATTCCTAGAAAACTAGAAAATGAACCCTTACCATTAGAAACTCTAAGCTCTTCCTTGCTCAACATAAAGTTCCACATATTGGTCCTAACCTCTAGCACTTAGTAGGTGTGGTCAGTCTGAAAGATCTCAAGAAGAGTCCCCATAGGACATCTTGACCTTAGGGTCGACCCTAGGTGTTGGTCTGAAGCTAATTCACTCACTTACACTCACTATCACCTATACTTGTGGACTTCAGAGTTCTCTACTGATATCACGTCGGATACGTAGCTACGGAGACAGTTCTACAACTGCCCGTGCAGAATCACAAAGAACTGTGACTTCCTCTAGTGAGCAGATGGGCGGAAGATTCCATTCCTGAGAGTGACCGAGCATGGAGAGTATCTCTAGAGGAGGGTCTAGCTCATGAAATATGTCATCTGCATTTTAAAAAGAGTATTATCATATTATTAAATCTTATTTTAATAGTTTTTTTTCATTATTTTAGTAATCATGATACTCATTGTTAAGTGAGGTGTATATCTTATTTTTTTGTACTGTTATGAAGTGGATTTTTATTTATAAAGTATCAAGTATATTGGTATGACAATTATATTGCAAACAACATTACTACACAGAGGTAGAATGGTCATTTATCTAAAAAAAATTGTAACACAAAAGTTTTCAAACTAAAGAAAACAAACAGTCAGCCAGCTTATATGCAGTAGCTTCCTGTGGCAGTAGCTGTGCAGCAGCTTATTAATAAGCTGCAGCTGCCTCAATTAGATTCTAAGTAAAATGTAAGCTAACGAGGTGATAATTTCAACATATTTTTCTAATGCTAGAAAAATACTCCCTTGAGTTAGTTTTGCAGGATTCTATGTTTGATTGGGTGATTCAATGTGTAGGTGACAATCATGAGCAAAACTTATGCCCATTCAGGCATCTAAGAAGGTTTAACAATCATACAGATTTAGTTCCCTAAGTTAAATGATTAACCTAGGGTTTCATATTTCTCTACAAGATGTAATATATGTATTCTCCTAAGTTAATGTGTTTTAACCTATTTATTTCACTAAGGATTCTTCTAAAACTCAAAAACACAACTAATATTAATTATCTTACTGATCAAATTGAATGTAAATGAAGGGTTGAATTTTAAAATATTACCTTATAAAAAGTTTAGTAAAATCAAAGAAGAAAAACAAAACATTAAACTCCTACTTCCCAATTCAAGGGAGAAAAATTCTACTGAGTAATCATTCTAGAGAACAACAACATAATCATTTCATTAAAAGAAAATATCAAAAACACAAGAGTAAAGGATAAAACATGATGAATACACTAAGCAGATTGTAAACTTGTCTCTCTCCTTCTCCAAATGAAATGTTGAGATTACATGCTTGGTTACACTCATAGAAAATCTCACAATCACTCCAAACTTCACTCGCTTGCACAAGAAACCTTTTGTTATGGAAGTTTTTCTCACTCTTGTGCACGTAAAATCCTCAATCTTCAACTGAAGATACTTTTATTCATTTTTTAATGAATTAAGCTTGTGAACTACATAAACCATCAAAATATTTGAACTAGCGCTTAGGCATTGGTTCCTAGTGCCCAAATGCAAATGGTCTGACACCTATTTTTTAGTTTTTTTGGGCCATGGATCTAAGGCCTTAGATGCTAAGGTACCCGTTTATAGTGCTTAGGTGCTTAGGTTGTGATGCCTAACTTTCCCCTTTTCTAAATTTTACTTTTATTTTAGAATTATAGATAATTGAAAGGAAGAAGACATGAATGATAATTTAGGTGTTGATATGCCTATGAATATAATAATTGGAGATATTTTCTTCTTTAGATATGTTGAATGAAGTGACTCAGTTGATTAAAAATTATTTGTCTCAAGCCAATAATAGTGGAGGAGCACATATAGATAAGTATTTGAAGCTTATTCAGGATATGAGACCACCATTATTTTTTTGAGCAAGCGGACCAATGGAAGCTAAAAATTGGCTAATGAGAGTAGACAAAATTATAAATGTCATGTCATGTCCACTGAAGAGAAGATTTAAACTAACTACATTTGCTTTTGATGGAAAAGTTAATAGATGGTGCAAGGGTAGTTGCAAAAGAAGTTTGGTTGTCAACTTAGCCACTTAATACAATTGGAAGAATTTATAAGAAAATTTAGAGATTATTTCATACCACTATCAGCAAAAAAGAAAAATATAGGAAAAAATTATCAGGCTAGTGAAAGGAGATTGGCCGATCATGAAATATGAAGTTGAGTTTACAATGAAATCGGGGGTATGCACCACAACTCTTTTTTAATATAGATAAAAAATGTCATCGGTTCATTTTTGGATTAAATGATTCAATTAAACAACCATTCAATGTCATTTGAGATTGAAGATTCTTCAGTGCTAATTGAGAGCTAGGTGAGTGGGAATCGATGTAGTAGCCTCAAAAGTGTTGAGACTCGGAAAAATAGTAGTGCATGGAAGATGTGGCAACAATAGTTTATTCCAAAGAGGATAATATGAAAAAGATAAATTCATATTCTAATGAAGTTAACAAATAGGATGGTAGCAACATTATGAAAACTTGTGTTAGGTTTGAGATGCTACACCATGGTGAATGTTTATTTGACTCTAAGTTATGTTGCATATGTATACAACCTAAACATCATATGAGTAATTTCATTAATTCTATCTGGAGATCCACACCAAATAATAACTTAGAAAGAGATTCAACTCACAAGAATTTTTCAGAAGAAATTTACTTAGAGTGTTCAATAGAAGATGATAGAAATGGGTAAAGTGACTCATAATGAGCAACTAAGGAAGAACAATTGATTCAGAGTCTATTATGTTACTACTAATTTAGAAGCTAATGGGGTTTGATGATTCAATTACAATATGATTATCATTTTTGTTAACTTATTTTTAATATCTTTCAAGTTATATACTTTTTTTTGGGGGTTGTGTGTTATCAATTATGATGCACTGTTTTATATGATATGTTATCTTACTTATTTGCTATGTTTCATATTTTTTAGGATTTTTTAGTTAAATTATCTTATATTATATATTAAATTTATTATACATATTCTTATTATTACTTAACAAGAATTGGATATTTTTGAAGATTTTTGAATAGAACATGCTTCATCTGTATAATGATCAACTTACGTGAAGTTTGTATATTTCAAAGACAAAATATTTATATAGAGAAAATATTGTAATAATTATTAGTGCTGAATAAAATAGAAAAAAATTGGATTTTACCATCCGACCATCTGTTCTGACCTTAGAAATTCTCAGACTCAGACTAGGTCAAAAAAAAGTTAATTAATCTAGATTAATTTTTAATAACACTAATTTTAACTTAAATAAATTATACCTTAAATTCAATTAACGTACATTTTTCTTCCACTACTTTCAACTCTCCTTTCTCTAAAAATATGTCAATATGTTTATTTTCTTGATATGAAAACATAAATCAATACCTAATACATTTAATTAACTATGTTGAATTCACAACATAAATTAAACACTAACTTTCTTAATAAATCTTCTTGGTAAACAATCTACTACTCCTTTTACCTTTAATTTTCATATTGATTAACAAACTCCTAACTAATACCATACATTTACCTCTACTTGGTGTAGTTTGGCTCTTCTTGCATGCTAAAAGTGGCACGTTAGGGTTTGATCCACCTCTCCACTACTTTCTTGTCACATTATGTCTTTCTCACCCACACACAGAGCCCTTCCTCCATTCCATTCTCTTTTTAATAGCTTTAACATATCTCCTTCAAGAAAATTCCACATGATTGCTCTTCAAACTAAGGCGACATGATTTCTCATCTCCTACAAGTTTTTCTATGTCGCCATCTTTAGTTCAATTCCACCTCTTCCACCTCCGCTTCCTTCACATAAGCAAAGACACTCATCCTCTTCTTTCTTCCTTCTTCCTTCATGCAACAACCTTCATGCATTTGTTCAAGCATGCAAGTTACATTGTCGTCTATCTTGTTCTAGACGGGTGCAACAACCACAGTGTTTTGAGATCATTTTTCCTCTTTGACATATAACTACAACAAACACACAAAATGTGTACCTCACTTGTTTCCCAATTGATTTCTCCCATAACTGTACTTCACCAATCTCTGACGATGTGTCATCACTTCAACTAAATTTTACAACCCATGATCTTCCTCCTTACTCTTCACTTCTTTTTTTCTCCTTCTCGTCCTCATTCAACTTGAAAGTGATGTTCCTTTCTTAAGAATGAGCCGTCAAGATGATTAATCAAATACTTGTCATCTATTCAAAATTTCTTCTCTTTTATTATTATTATTTATTATTATTGTTAAACTTTAACTTTAACTGAGACAATGAAAATTTGGAGATAGGAAGTCAGTGAGATAAGGAGGCAATGTTACGATGAGTAATTATTCTTCTGCATTACTGTAATGCTTCTTGCTTCTAATTTAAATTTTCATGTTTTTGTTTTATTTCATTGAGACTTAAACTACCATAATATTTTCATATTATTGGACAAGAAGTATGCATGTTGATATACCTATATTAACAGTTGCATTACAATTTTTTTAGATAATAGCATGACTTTATGATTCTAGCAGAGATGCAAATATCATATTATTATATGAATTTTAAAAGTATGCATGTTAACAATCCTGCATAAATAATTTTATAATGGTTTACTTATAAAATTATTAGACTATTGCAAGCCTTTTTGAATATAGTACATGTGGACTTATTCATGAGTAGATGAAAGCAAAGTGACAAATAAGAAAGTAATGCATTCTATAAAGAATTATATATATATGAATACTTGTATGTGTAAGTTAATTTTAAGAGTTTATACCATTATGATATTAACAGGGACACTAATTATCCAATAGCGTAGATTTTTTTTTCACCTTAGACAATTGAAATATTTAGCTCTGTCAACTGGAAAATATCAACTAGGAGTGAGTATACACCTTTTCACATTAGATAAATGTGTATATTCGAGCACAAATTGTTGTGCTTATGAGATAATATCGATGAAGGTTGTGTTATGTTAAGTGTTGTTAGCTTTTTTTTTTATTTTTGAAAGTAAAATTTTAAATTTAAATTTGGTATAATATATAATGTAATTTTAATTTTGTTAAAATGGAGTTCTTTATTTTTGGAAAATGATGAGACCAGATAAACCTCATATATCTAATAGTTTTAAATAGTTGTGCACGATACCACAAGTAATATGTCATCTCAAAAAGATGATTGTATCACTTGTTAGTAGGTTTAACTAATTAAATTTAAAAGTTTATGACTGTATTTTGGTCTGCAAATTTATAGCCGACAAATTTCCCTATCTAATGCACAGATTAGACGGGGTTTAGATTAATATAAGTTATTAATTCCCTATAGAGGCAAGCCCCTATAGTTGATTACATCTTAAGCAACTGAAGTCACCTAAGAAAACTCTCGATTAAGATCGGGTATTCATCTTCAAGAATTCAACATTTAAGTTTCTATTTATAGAAAAAGTCAAATGGGATAGGTTCAAATAGGAACAGTTATTTTCATATTCTAAAGGAGTGAAATGTAGGAGATGTCGATGATACTAAAGAATATTCAGTGACATCTCAAACTAACTTTTGGTTTGGCTTTACATCTTTGAAAGGAAATTATGTGATGTTCCAGTCTAGTAAATTATTTAGATATTTGGGACATGTGTCTGCATGTCATACACAAATAACCCGAGAAAATGTGAGGAATTATGTCGTACTGAACGACGACCTCAGAATCTTAAAAGTTTAGGACTTTTATCCTATGATATAAAATCATAGAAAATTATAAAAGTTAGTGTATAAAAATTTACGTCGTGCCAGACGAACGGTATCGACATCCTTTAGGTATGTTATTTAAGTCTATGATAGTTCAATTGGAGCTCCTCCTTCAACCTTTTCCTTGATTGCTGCCTGAAGGCTGACAGTCATTTGATGGCTTCGATGTCTTGCTTTTCATGTTTACGATCACATGAAAGTTCCTTCAAGTACTAATATGGTAAGTATATGAGAATATGTGAAAGGTTTGCATACATATCAATAAATTCCTATGTGTTTACATATCTAACACCTAAACCACACTTTTAACATTTATGACACTGTTGGCGTTATTTCGGGGTTGGAGTGGAGTTGCCCGTAAGAAGCTGTCAGTCGCCGGAATTGAAATCTCGTCGCCCGCTTTGGAAGGACGTTGAAGTATGAATTAAACTGACCCCATATTTTTCATAGTTTTAAAATGAAAGAGCACTGTACCTCAAATCTTGTATCTATCCCGGAGGATAAACACTAGACTTGAGGATGAGGCTCGATCAAATAAACTAAAGAAAGTATGACGTCCTTCGTTTGGTCTGCGAAACCTTTGTATTTGCCGACAAGTTCCCATATTTAATTAAAAGGATCAAATAGAGTTTATATTAAGCTGGCTTCGGAACTTCCTATAAGGGCAAGCCCATATAGTTAATTACATCTTAAATGACCAAAGTCACCTAAGAAATATAAGGGAAAGCCCCTATAGTTAATTACATCCTAAATGACCAAAGTCACTTAAGAAGACTCGTATTTAATATAAAAGATTAAATAGGGTTTATATTAAGCTGGGTTCGGACATGCTTCATATAAGGGTACCCCTATAGTTAATTACATCTTAAATGACCAAAGTCACCTAAGAAGACTCTCGATAAAAATTCCCCTATAGTTAATTACATCTTAAATGACCAAAGTCACCTAAGAAGACTCTCGATAAAAATCTAGCCTATAGTTAATTACATCTTAAATGACCAAAGTCACTTAAGAAGACTCTCGATAAAAGTCAAGAAAGTAGTTAATTACATCTTAAATGACCAAAGTCACCTAAGAAGACTCTCGATAAAAATCATGAAATATTACATCTTAAATGACCAAAGTCACCTAAGAAGACTCTCGATAAAAATTAAGAAATATTATCTCAAGAATTTCAAAGGGTAGGACTCTTCAACGAAATTGGACGTATAGGTGTGAAAAGGGAATGGTTCAAATTTGGAACATTTTATTATAGAATCCAAAGGAGAATAAACTAATGGATGTCATGGATCCAGAGGAGAACCCCGGTGACTTCCCAAGCTATCCGATGGTTTGGCTTCAGTTTTGAAGAGAAATATTTAGGTGTTTCATCCTGCCAATTTTATTAGTTAGAGCTTACATTCATAAAAAATGATCACACAAATATCCTAAAAGATGTGAGTATTTAGGTCATGACAAACGATAACCTCAGAATCCTAAGACGAGTTAGGGCTTATTTTATGTAGCAGGGCTATACAAAGGTCTAAAGATAATGTGAGGATTTAGTAAGAAACCTCGAAGTCCTATGGCNTTACCTCCTCCGAGGGTTCCCGATCTTCCAATAGAGACATTTTAATTTAGTTGAAGTTGTATATTTTTTTTTTGTGATGTTTGTGATTAAATTTTGAGTTGTTTTTGTTTTTGGTTTTGATTTTGGTTTTGTTTTGTTTTTTAACATGCAAGTGTTTTTTATGCAGTATGNCCACTATTTTCTATTGGATTCACTTAGGCCAAATGAACTTACTAAACCCAACTTAATGAGTTCCATAATTTCTTTTAAACTATGGGAAGTCTCATTAGCAACCGTAGGTTACCTCCTTCGAAGAATTCTCGATCATCTGATAGAGACATCTTAATTTAGTTGAAGTTGTGATTTTGTGTGATGTTTGTGATTAAACTTGAGTTGTTTTATATTTTGAATGTTGTGGCGGTGAATTTTATCTTGGTTGATTTTAGTTTTGGTTTCGTTTTATATTTTGAATGTTGTGGCGGTGAATTTTATCTTGGTTGATTTTAGTTTTGGTTCTGGTTATGGTTGTATATTTTGAATGTTGTGGCGGTGAATTTTATCTTGGTTGATTTTTAATTTTGGTTTTGGGATATTTTGAATGTTGTGGCGGTGAATTTTATCTTGGTTGATTTTAGTTTTGGTTTTGGTTTTAATTTTGAATGTTGTGGCGGTGAATTTTATCTTGGTTGATTTTTAATTTTGGTTTTGGTTATGTGGCTTGAATGTTGTGGCGGTGAATTTTATCTTGGTTGATTTTAGTTTTGGTTTTGGTTTTGGTTTCAGTTATGTGGCTATCCTGATGGTTTTAGTTTTCATGCAGGGTGACATCGTTGTTTAGCAAGCAAATTTGCAGGTATAAAAGTATAGTATGAAAGTACAATAAAGACAAGCTGAAAACTGTATAAATGTACCTGACGAGTCTTCTCGTTCCACCACCTGAAACTTAAAATGCATGTTAAGGCAGTTTATGAAGAGAAGGAAAGGTAAAATTTTGGTAATTTTCCTAACCCTATGTCATATCTTGGCAGGAGCCTTAGAAGTTTAATTAAGGATGATTTCATTGAGCGAAGAATATTAAGTTTAATAGGCCTCTTAGACATCCAACAAGTTAGGAGGGGGAAGTAGGTCCATGCCTCACTCTCACCAACTGGTGAAAGGCCTCGAGTCCATTTAAATTTATTATGTTGCGTAATGGTTCATCTTGTAAATACCCTTAATGCTTAATAATAGTTTGATTATCATTTATCATTTAATTTGAAAATTATGTGAGTGAATTTCCTTAAAGGGGAAGTTAGTGTAATTTGAACACTTAGCCAAATTTTTAATCCTAATTGGGCTTAGTGGTGTTTCAAGGATGTTTGATTTAATTATGTTTATTTCTCTAATCCTTGTTTAATCAATTTTTTTTATTCAGCCTAAGTCGCCACTTAAGCCCTTAAGACCTAGGCGAGTGTCTTAATTAGTTTTAAAAAAGGTTAGGCTTTAAGTGGTCATGATTTATGATTTGGATTTTATTTCAAAATCAAGATAGGGGTATCAAAATTATAATTATTGGACTTCAAAAGTTATACCCCTAAGTCCAAGATCATTTAATTTTAATAAACTTCCAAATTTTAATAACTTCAAAAGTATACCCCTAAGTCCAGGATCATTTAATTTTAATAAACTTCCAAATTTTAATAATTTAGAAAATTACCCCCTAAGTCCAGGATCATTTAATTTTAATAAACTTCCAAATTTTAATAATTTAGAAATTTAGTAATCTTAATTAAGAAAGTGAGATTGGTTTCTACCAATTAACCCGTTATGTTTCAAGCATCAAAAAAATTGATTAAGATCAGTGGTTACCCATTTCCCCTCCCTGACTTAAGTCTAAATGTTAATTAAGGCTAAATTTCCAAAATTACACATTTGTCCTTAAGGCTCTAACACCTCATAATTTGTCAAATTCAATTCAAATGACTTTGAAATTTTTATCCTACCTCATTCATGGGTTAATTAAGACATCACAGGAGAAAATGTGATTTTTCAAAACTTAATTTAATTTATGTAATTATTTTCATGCAAAAATAGGATTTTTCAAAGAAAATTCCTGCATTGACCAAGGTAAATTCTAATCCTTTGAAATTTTTATTGGAGGTAGACCTAGACCAGAAAAGCCTTTGGTCAAAATTTCATGATTTTTTTAAATTCTCTGTGATTTATTAGAATTATTTTAAGTTTTGAGTTATTTAATAAAAACAAAATATTTTAGGTGGTGAAAATTAAGTTTTATATTTTTGGAAAATCTCCCTAAGGTTAGAGAACCCAGAGGAACAAATTTTATATTTTTTTTTTATTTTCCTTTGATTTATTGTTCAAAGGAGCAAATTTTATATTTTTCATATTTTTCTTTGATTTATTGAAATTATTTTAGTGATCATTTTTAGCCTTTAAAGATTTTTCTGATTTTTCTTTGATTTACTGGAATTTTTATAGTGAAAAACTCATTTTTAGCCTTTTCTAAAAAAGATTTCATATTTCTCAAATTTTTCTTTGATTTATTGGAATTATTTTAGTGAAAACTCATTTTTAGTCTTTAAAAGTTTGAAATTAAATATCTTTATTTAGAAAATTAGGAAAAATATTCTAATTGTTCCTAAGTGATAAGGAAGCAATTTAGAATGTTTCCATGAGTTTTATTATTTTTGTGATTTTTATGGATTTTTAATTATTTGGATATTTAAAATAGGCTAAAAATCAAGTTTTTTATTTTAAATATCATTTTATTTTTAGAAAATATCCCTGATCANAAATATCATTTTATTTTTAGAAAATATCCCTGATCATAGAGAACTCAAAAAACTAAGTTTCATAATTCTTTGAGTTATATTTTGATTTTTAAAAAAATATTCACAGAGAACTCAAAAAACTAAGTTTCATAATTTTTTGAGTTATAGTTTGATTTTTAAAAATCATTCAAGTGTGAACTCAAAAAACTAAGTTTCATAATTTTTTTAGTTATATTTTGATTTTTAAAAATCATTTAAGTGTCAAGAAACTAAGTTTCATAATTTTTTGAGTTATATTTTGATTTTTAAAAAATCATTCAAGTGTTAAGAGTGGATATTTATCTTTAAAAATCAACTTAAGTTATCAAATGAACTCAAAATATTTTGAACTTTTTATAGTGAGTTCTCTAGATCATAAATTTATCTTTAAAAATCAATTTAAGTTATTAAATGAACTCAAAATATTTTGAAACTTTGATGACTATCTTTAAAAATCAAGTTAAGTTGTCAAATGAACTCAAAATAATTTGAAATTTTTATGATGAGTTCTCTGGTCAAATGAACTCAAAATATTTTAAAATTTTTATGATGAGTTCTCTGGATCATAAATCACAGCGGAGATATGATTTTTAAAAATCATTTAAATGTTAAGAGTGGTATTTGTCTTTAAAAATCAATTTAAGTTATTGGAACTCAAAATATTTTGAAATTTTTATGATGAGTCCTCTGGATCATAAACCATAGTGGAGATCAAAGATCAAGTCATTTAAATGTTTAAATTTTCCAAAATTAATTATTTTTAGTGATTTAGTGTTTGTAAAACTGAAGTGCATTTTAAATGACCTGACCCATAAAATTTTTTCCAAAGGTCTCTCTAGTCATGGTGGACTTTCCAAAGTTTTCTTAGGATTTTCTAATCAATATGCTAATTTCCATGATTATTTTAAAGAAATAACGTGGAATAACTTGAAAAATATGGATCTCTGTATAGGGACCTCCTCCGACTTTGGAAAAATCAGATGATATCTCCCTTGACAGAGGCTAGAACATGCCAAAATTTCAAGCCAAGGTGATGTGCCAATAAGCATGAAGAATCAAATGATTCAAAATAGTATTTAGTTAATAAAAAATAAAATATGCATAACATGATCGTGAAATTTATTCCACATTGTTCTCCTCCGTTCACTGAGTAAGAGGGTATTTTTATTTTATTTTTGTGATTTTTCTATAAAGAGTTATAGATTTATAAGTTAAGGGTATTTAAATAAATAAGAAAAAAGCCCTATTTCTTTATTTAAAGTGCACGTGCCACCTCAACCTTCGACGGCTCCGAAGGCACGTGTGGCGGCCTCTGGTTGGACGCCGTCGTCCACGTAGCTTGCTGACTTGACCCATTGTTTATGTCTCGAAGCGCTGTCTGGCTCGATCTCCCCCGTCCATTCGATTCACACTTGATCAAACGACTCCCTGCCATCGTCCCCGATAGAATGATCCCGTGCCTATCCACACTAAAACCCTAAGATCTCAACCTAGACTCAATCAAATCACTTTGGGTTTGATCCTATGGACTCGTCTAAGTAAGACGAACGCATCCATACGGTTAATGTACCATGAAATCAAGCCTAAGTAAATGGGGAATCAAAATGAACTCGGGAGGAGGAGAAGTTTTATACCTTTGCTCTGAGAAGGGAGGATTCAATCAAAGGTGCTTGGCACGTTCTTTGGGGTCCAAGGAGGCTAGGGATTCAGTCTCGGGTCTTGGTGTAAGGCCTAGGTATGAATTCAACTCAGCTCGATTTCAGGTGTTGGTCTAGAGCTATGGTGGAGGCTATTTTAGAGGGTAATTTGATGGGGCTTTGTCTTCTCTTGCTATTATGAAGGTGTGGGCACAAGCAATTGAAGTTTGGTGGAATGTGGAGGTGTATTGGATTCTGTTCTAGATTCCGGCAAGATTTTAAGCTCAAAATTGAGACCCGACAGTGGGAATTGGTGAGGGAAAATGGTTGGAATGCACTGAGGGGATCTTAGGGAAGCTCTGTGTGAAGTTTGGAGAGGCCTCTCTAAGAAAACTTCAGCACACCTCCCGTGGCCGTGGGAGGTGAGTTTTTATAAAAATGGCCATGGGGTGGCACTCAGTGCATAAGTTTGGGTGCATTGTGGTGCCTAGGTTGAGGGCAGAGGAGCTCTTCAATTTGATTTGGATGAGCTGGGCTCTAAGTTTGATTTGGGTGAGGTGTCATGGGAGTGGCTTTCGATTTTGGGCTTTTTCAGCCACTAGCCTGGCCGGCCAGCCAGGGGGAGGTGGCTAGGAGCTCAAGGAACCCAGAGGAATCCATCACAACAATTTAATGCAAATGTGCTTTGATTTGGCAAAGATATCTTAAGCATGTGCATTTTTGGAAATAAGGTCCCTTAATTTGGGGGACCTTTGGTCCATGGCTTGATTTAGGTGATTTCGTGGTCTTTGGACTGGTAACTAGGTCCAACTAATGACTGTGGTGGAGTTAATTTGGTGGTTTTAGGGTGGTTAGGTCACATTTAGTGCATGGGTCCAAGTGGGTGCAAATGACCAAAACTTGGGTTTGGGCTAGGTTAGCCATGTCAATTGGCCCAAATAACTATTTCATTTTGTGTAGATGATCATAAGGAACAACTTTGGTGGAGGATGGAAGTGGTTTTGAGTTCAATTGAAGGGTTAATTTGAGAGAATTTTGAACTTTAATAAATTTGGTCATGTTGGGCTTGGCTTGGGTCTAGCTTGGGTTAGTCATGGTATAAGTCCAAATTGATTATTGTAAATAGTCAATAAGGACCACATGAAGAGTTTTCAACATGAATTGGATGCCAATTTGGAGGTTAAGGCAATCAATTGGGTGAAATTTGGGGACTTAGCTAATTTGGGGCTAAATTTGAGAATTTTGGATTTAGGCCAAAATCAAGTGGATTTGAGACTTCATCAAGGACAATTGATGGTTGATTTTGATGTATAAGAATGTTATAAAGATTTTGCAACATTAATTAAGGTCAATTTACTAGGCTATGGGTTCAATTTGGTGAGATTAGGTCATATGGTCAAAATTGGTGTTTTGACCCAAATCAAAATTGGGCTCAAATCATGGACTTATTGAGCTTGCATTTGGTTTATTTTGGTCATATAAAAAGTGAATTTGAGTTTAGGATTGTAATTGAAGTCAATTGAGATCAAATTGATGGACATTTGAATTGGATTTGGGGAAATTTGGGCCCTTAAAGACAAATTTGGGGGTTTTGGTTAAATATGGTCAAATTGGCCAAATTGAGTCATGTGGTAGTTAAGAGAAATGAAATTTTGAATAGTTAGAATTTATTGGGATTTTCTAGGAATTTTTTGGAATTTTTGGAATTTTGGGTCCAAGAGGGGTATTTTGGTAATTTGGGGGTGTTTTAGGGTAAAAGGCCAAAATGGGTATTTTGGTAGAGTTGAGGTACCAATCATCACAAACAAGCCATGACCAATGAAAATCTTATTTTGGGTCCTCTACATAGTGGTCTTAGTCAAACCATAGCCCTATGGCTAGTAGGTTTAGGGGACCATCTACATGAGTATCCCAAAATATCAAGGGATGTAGGCTAGAAATTTGAGTTCATGGTTGTGAGTGATTGTGCGTGTAGATAAGTGTAGTGAGTGTAATGAATGCCTTAGCTGCAGACCAACACCCAGGGTTAACCTTAGGGTCCAACAGTCCTAAGGGTGACTCATCTTGAGTTTCCCCCATAGTGATCTCACCTACTAAATGCTAGAGGTTGAGACCAACATGTGGAACTTCAGGTTGAGTAGAGAAGAGTTTGGAATTTCTTGTGGTGAGGGTTTCACGTTTAGTTTTCTAAGAATAGTCAATAGGAAAATCCTATAACTAGACCTTAGGCTACTAAAAGGGAAAAACTAAACATCAACCAAAAGTGAGGTCAACAAATGGAGCCCTAATAGGCATGGTGTGTTGGGTCAACAGACCCGGAAGTATGTGTAGAGTTGATTAAATTGACAAACGAGATCAGTAAAAACCAATACAAACTTCTAAGTCAACAGATCCAGAAGTATGTGTAGAGTTGTGTGTGTGATTTGTTTCTGCCGGAGATTTAGCAGGTGATCATCTGGTTGGAATCAAGGAGTAGGAACTCTTGCTGTGGATCGGAGAGTAGATTTTGAATCATGAATTTTCAAAGATTTCCAAAGGATGGGAGTCATAATGTAAGTGTTGACCCCAAGGTGGGAATTGAAATTCAAGTATCAATTCAAACAGAGAGAGAGAGAGAGAGTCAGAGAGTAAGGACTGACCTCAAATGTAATGAATTAGAAATGTTGGATTGATTCTGAAATGAGAATTAAAATGTAGGTAAATTCTCAAAAGAAAGTGTCGGAATGTAAGGACCAACCTTGAATGTAATGAATCAGAAATGTAGGACTGATTCGGAAATGAGAATTGAAAATGTAAGTCAATTCTTTCAATTCTCAAAAGAAAGTACCGACATAAAATGTAATGAATCAGAAATGTAGGACTGATTCAGAAATGAAAATAAAAATGTAGGTCAATTCTCAAAAGAAGGTGTCAGAATGTAAGGACTGACCTCGAATGTATTGAATCAGAAATGTAGGAATGATTCGGAAATGAGAATTGAAATGTAGGTCAATTCTCAAAAGAAAGTTTCAGAATGTAAGAACCGACCTCGAATGTAATGAATCAGAAATGTAGGACTGATTCGAAAATGAGAATTGAAATGTAGGTCAATTCTCAAAAGAAAGTGTCGAAATGTAAGGACCGACCTCGAATGTAATGAATCAGACATGTAGGATTAATTCAAAAATGAGAATTGAAATGTAGGTCAATTCTCAAAAGAAAATTTTGGAATGTTAGGACCGACCTCAAAATGTAATGAATCAGAAATGTAGGACTGATTCAGAAATGAGAATTGAAATGTAGGTCAATTTTCAAAAGAAAGCATCAGAAATGTAGGACTAATTCAGAAATGAGAATTGAAATGTAAGTCAATTCTCAAAAGAAAGTGTTAAATGTAGGACTGATTCAGAAATGAGAATTGAAATGTAGGTCAATTCTCAAAAGAAAGTTTCGAATTTAAGGATCAACCTCGAATGTAATGAATCAGAAATGTAGGACTGATTCGGAAATGAGAATTGAAATATAGGTCAATTCTCAAAAGAAAGTGTCGGAATGTAAGGACCGACCTCAAATGTAATGAATTAGAAATGTAGGACTGATTCGGAAATGAGAATTAAAATGTAGGTCAATTCTCAAAAGAAAGTTAGTAGTGTTGAATTTATAGAAATTTACATGTGAGAAAAGTCGATCTTGTTGAAGGAGATTTTTAAAGCTTTGAGAGTTTTTATGCAGAATGTGAAATTCTGCGGGGATGTGCAAAGAGTTAGTGTAGATAACAATGGTTGTGCTCCTCGCACAAAGAGTAGGAAATTCCGAAAATGGAAGCATCCACTCAACGGGTTTGTTTTATTTTCTTGCTGTTTTTATCACAATTTAAATTTTCAAAATTTGTTTTTAAAGTTTTAATTTTAATAGGTATGAATCTATTAAAAAGAAATTTATTTTGTTATTCACTCATTTATGATTATCTTTCATTTGTGTTTTGTTTGTTGTTGAAGATTTGTTGTTTCGTTCTTTATTCATTGAAATTATGAACCATCGCATGGTTCGCGGCTTTCATCCATAGTACAAAAAGGCAACTGACAAAAAGGCACAATTTGAGAAAAATTTCCATTAATTTGCCCCAAAAAGGGATGCGATAAATCAAATATAAGTTAATGCTCAAAAAGATACATCATGTAATCCATGCTGAAATACATTGAGAATCTTCTCATGATATGAATACATCATAGACTGAATACATCAGATACATGTCATGCTGTTAAGAAAAAGCAAGTGAACCCTTTGTGCCTGGTATATTGAGCTTCTGATCGAGCAGACCTTCTAAGTCATGCTCCATGGTAAGAGTTCCCTTCGTATGTACCTAGAGGTACAACCTTCTCATAGCTCGTAAGGAAACAACTCCTCAAATTTCGGGTCCTGCTGGAATCCATATGGTATTTTATGGTCATCCATTCTATGGAAGGTTACAGACACCCTACGGTGTTGTACTCCTGGAATGCAGTGCTTGGCTGCATTGGATGGTGATTCTTCCCTTTCCCTGCATCCATTTCTTCGGCTCGGAATATGTTCTCTCCATGAGAAGGCCCGCTCGACCTCTATCTCTCTAAATTGAAGATGCAGTCCAGGATGCTTCTTTCATTAGTTTCAGAGAAAACCCTGGTATATAGCTCCAGGCCCTCCAATATGTTGACAAACTTTCCCTGAACTTCTTTATAGAACTCGAATTCTCTTTTATTTACTTTACTTATCTTGTAGTATTCTATCATGCCAGGAGTTGGCAGCTGCCTGGGACGTTCCTTCCTCTGGGCCTCGGCGAGAACCCAAAATGGTGCTGGTTGATCTGAAATATGAGATTCTGCCTCTAGTGGGATGTATGATCCTGGGCTCCATGGTGCCCGTTGATCCGTCCCCGGTGGGACATATGGTTCATTTTTCACGAAGTCTGGAGTCTGAGACTCGTTGGTGCTTGAAGTGTATTCTTCTAATGTACTGAAACATTATAGATGCAGAACGTTGTAGTTTGGGCATTCTATAAATGCGCCCGTGACTGATGTCCCAGTTGGTACCTCAACGTTGCAAGTTGGACAACCTCTGCATAAGATATTTGGAACTGGGAGCATATCTGATTCTGTCACAAATCCTGACTCTTCATCTGTAGTGGGCAGGCTGGCAGAAGTTTCTCTCAGATCTGGGTCGTAAATATGTCCCTCAGGAATGGGGGTACAAAAACTGCTCACGTCTCTCTGACATTTGCGTTCTTGTCGCATAAATGCTCTCTGTTTCTTTTGATTTGCATTTTTGCATTGCATCCTGCGGAGCGGAGCATTTGGTAGTTGTTCACTACGGGTGGCTATTAGGTCCCTTGCTGGAGCAGCTATGATGGAGGGTAGTCGGTTGGGCCCCTCCATTGGATCATGTTCCACTATCACATTTTAACCTTTGCGTGACACATTGTCTTGAGTGGTCACCCTCAACAGTGAAGGCAGTCCCTCCTTTTCTTTATTGTTGACTACATCCATTAGAGGACCCTCGTAGTCCATATCAACCTGGTTGAAATCCACGTTAAAATCTATGACACCTCCTTGCGGCGTCATCTCTTCATTCAGGGTGAGGTTCCAGCCGTCCTGGAAGGCAAAGATAAGCCTCTGTCCTGACATTTTTCTGCAGACGACCGAAAAAAAAATGTCAGTAGGCTGAAGCTTGGCATGAACAGGAACATAACAAAGTATTCATAAAAGTAAATTTTAGTTTGTTTTGGTGAAAAGGATTACTCATTTTATGTGTGAGCTTCGTTTGATTTAATAGGGTATTTAAATTCAAAAGAAGAAAAGAGAACGTGTGAAGTTCAAAGATCTTTGCGAAATTTTCATTATATTGAGGTTAATTACAAAGTTTGGACCCAGTCATAGACACTTGGCCACATAGATAACCCTAAAACAATCAAAGTTTCAAAGTTTCAAAACAAGCAGAGGCAAGCGGAGGCAAGCGACATCAGGCTGCGTAATAGGTTTGCAGGTATCATCCATTTATCGGTAACATGGGTCTTTCACCTCGGAAGTCCACTAATTGGTAGGCTCCTCCTGTATAGATCTTCTCAATGATAAATGGTCCCTCCCAAGTTGGTCCGAATTTTCCACCTATTTTCCGGCGAGCAAGAATAGGCCTTTTGATCACAAGTACGAGGTCACTAATTTTAAATGTCCTTGGGCGGACCAATTTGTCATGGGCTTGTACCATCTTTGCCTGGTAGATCTCCAAATGTTGTTGTGTTTCCAATCATTTTCCCTCGAGACTTTCCAGTTTTTCAAGTCTGAGTTTTGCGCTTTCTTCCATTGTGAGTTGGTTGGCAACAACGACTTTGAGAGATGGTGTCTGAATTTCTAGTGGTAGCACGTCCTCGGTCCCGTACACGGGCATGTAAGGTGTAAACTGAGTGGGAGTCCTGAAAGTCGTTCGGTAGGCCCACGAAACTTCTAAGAGTTTGTTATGACAATCCTTTTTATTTTCATCCAGTGTTTTCTTCAAAATCTGTACATGTGTCTTGTTGAAAGCTTCAGCCAGACCATTTGCTCTGGGGTAGTAAATTGTAGAGTATTTTTAATCTATCTCATGTCTTCTGACAAAATTGTTGATCTTTGTGCTTTTGAAAGCTGTCTCATTGTCAGAGATTATTCTTTGTGGTACTCCAAAACGGTAGACAATTTGGCCTTTGAAAAATTGAAGGATGTGTTGTGTCGTAACCTCACGTAATGGTACTGCCTCTACCCATTTGGAGAAGTAGTCTGTAGCGACAAGTATAAACTTGTGTCCTTTAGAAGATGGAGGGTCTATCAGACCTATTATGTCTGTGCCCCAACACTCAAATGGTCACGAGGCAACATTTGGGTGTAGAACATTCGAAGGCTGGTGTAAGACCACCCCACGCACTTGGCATTGGTGACATCTTCTGGTCGTATCCATGCAATCGGACATCATTGCTGGCCAATAATATTCGAGTATTTTAATCTTTATTTTCATTTTCGGTCCTGACTGGTGAGCGCCACATAATCCAGCATGTACTTCTTTATCCACATTCTGTGCCTCAGCTCTGCTCAAACACCATAGCCACATTTGGTCGAACGATCTTCTATAGAGAACATTTCCCACGAGGGCGTAAGACATGACCCTTCTTGTGATGTGATGCGCCTTAGACTTGTCCTCTGGTAGCTTCCCAGTATGCAAATATTCTATTAATGGCCTGTGCCAATCTTTGTTGATATCTGCAACTGTATTTATTGTTTCTTCTTTTCCAAGTTTGTGTAGAGTTTCGAAGTTGTTTCAAGAAAAAACTTGTCTTCCTTGCACCGTAACTTCGATGGAATCCACCGGGTGACATGCCATTTCCTTAGCGAGTTTTGCTAGAGCGTCGGCATGGGCATTAACTCCCCGAGGAATCCGGTAAAAAGTCACCTCAGGAATCTGCTTTAGAAGCTTCATTGTGCGCTGATGTATTCTGCTAGTCTTGGTTTCAGAATTCTGTATTGTCCGGCGACTCGCTGGATGACAAGTTAAGAGTCACCATAAATGGCAATGTTTGTTATATCCATTGAGATTGCCAATTCCAATCTGGTGATTAAAGCTTCATATTCTGCTTCATTGTTGGTGCACGGCTCTGTCAGGTGGTACGAAAACCTCAACTTACCCTTATATGGATCAAACTGATCTCTGCCTTGCCTGGTATAACTGTGGTTGATCCTTTGTCTTTCCTGGCTGACAAAGCACCATCGAAGTACATTTTCTAGTGTTGTGCACTAAAAAATTCCATTTATAGTATTTGGTTGTCTGGTAACTCATCGTTGGGAGAGGACCCAACTGGCAGTGGGTGTGCAGCGAGAAAGTCTGCCAAAATTTGTCGCTTGATAGCACGGAGGGGCACAAAAGTTTTATCAAATTGCAATAAGATCATTGACCATCTCCCTAAATTTCCGGAGAGTGTTGGTCAGGTCATCAAATATTGCAATGGATTAACTTTCGAAATCAGGGTAATCTTATGAGAGAGCATGTATTGTCTAAGCTTTTGGGCGGCAAAAATTTATGCCAGACAATGCTTCTCAATAGGTGGATACCTTATCTCCGTCTGTATTAGACGACGACTCAAGTAGTAGAGTGCATTTTATTTGCCCTCATCATTGACTTGGGCTAAGAGGGCTCCAAGAGAGTTATCCAAAGCCGTGGTATAAAGTATCAACGGTTTCCCTAGGATAGGGGCTACCAAAACAGAAGGTGTCATTAAATATCGTTTAATGTCCTTAAAGGCCCGCTGGCATTTCTCTTCCCAAATAAATTTGGCATCATTTTTAATCAATGCCGAGAAAGGCTGACACCTACCCGAGAGCTTAAAAATAAAGCATCTTAGATATGCCAACTTACCCTGGAAGAAACGTAGTTGTTTCAAGGTTTTAGGGGGAGGCATTTCCAAGATAGCTTTAAT
This sequence comes from Phalaenopsis hybrid cultivar, assembly GCA_002079205.1. Lineage (NCBI taxonomy): Eukaryota > Viridiplantae > Streptophyta > Magnoliopsida > Asparagales > Orchidaceae > Phalaenopsis > Phalaenopsis hybrid cultivar. The sequence goes on along the minus strand of JXCR01014316.1, from coordinate 165,187 downwards.
CTTATCTGGGTCGATCTCAATTCCCCGATGACGGACAACGAATCTTAGAAATTTCCGGGAGGTGACGCTAAAGATGCACTTTAAGGGATTCATTTTAAGGTCATATCGTCATAACCGTTCAAACACGATCCTCAAATCGTACAAATGGTCTATTTTCTGTTTACTTTTGATGACCAAATCATCCACGTAGCATTCTACTTGATTGTGAATGAGGTCGTCAAAAATCTTCGTCATTGCACACTGATATGTTGCTTTAGCATTCTTTAGACCGAATGGCATCAATGTGTAGCAGAAAATTCCAATCGGTATTCTCAAAGCTGTAAGTGTTGCATCCTCGGGAGCCATCTTAATTTGGTTGTATCCCGATGATTCATCCATGAAGGAGAAAATCTCATGTGTCGAAGCGATGTCCACCATCATCTCTGGTATAGGTAGTGGAAACTCGTCTTTTAGACATGCCTTATTCAAATCTCTAAAGTCGACAAAAAGGTGGATCTATCCATTTTTCTTTTTAAACAGGTACAATATTGGCTAACCACATGGGGTACTGCTTTGGCTTCTATCAACTTCTTCACCTTGGCAATGACTTGCTATTCTATTTCAAGGCGCATTCTCCTTAGAGCTTGTTTTACTGGGGTTATATTCTTTTCCATCCCAAGTTTATGGACTGCAAGCTCTGCTGACAGCCCTGACATTTCATCATAGCTCCATGCGAAGCAATCTTTAAATTCTGCAAATAGTTTGACCAGTTCTGCAGATTCTTCGTCATCAAGTAGAGAACTTATAAATGTAGGTTGGGGTCATTCTTCAGTCTCGAGGTTAATCTCTTTCAATTCATCGACAGTGGATTTAATTTCTTCCTCAAATTCTGGCAGAGCATCTTCTATTGGTTGATCAGGAGAGTCATTAATCCTCTTCTGACTCACTAGTAACAACCATGCAAAATTTAGAATCATCAACTGGTCCAACTCAGAAAATATTTTAACTGACCCGTTGGGCAAGTCAGAGTACCAGTCGAAAGCAATCCCTGACAGGCTGCTGACAAACTGCTGGCAAAGTAGAGCTTCGTTATTCCTCGTGTTGCCACAACTGGCTCGGAAATGTGTTATGTGCTGTCTGCGATTTCCAGTCCCATCGAATATCTTGAAGTTTGGGGCCACAAAACCCTTGAGGAAAGGGACAAAATCAAATTCCTCCGGGTAAGGTCTACGCTTTAAAATTGATGCACCGCCCTTGGACTGGGCTAACGCATCCCGCACTTATTCAACCATTTGCTTGAATTCATTTTCTGGCATGGCACCTGGCGGAGAATCTTTCTTTGGTTTTTCATCTTTGTCTATCGATGTAGCCTCCCTTCTTTCATCTGTGATGTGTATGATTTCTCGCTGATTAATCTCTGGAGAAGCCAATCTTGGTGCCTGTGATTGCCTCTGAATGCTGGCCATGACAGTCATAGCTGCAGTCATCTCTTCTATTCCTTTCTCCAGTAGACTGACTTGCTCATCCCTTAGGGGGATAACCCTACGCAACTCATCTACGGTATTCTCTTTGGTGTGAGGTTGAGCCTCACGCGCAGATGTGGTAGCTCTGGTTTTGATCACATGGACATCCATGAAATCCTCCTTTAAGTAATCACCGTAATCAAAATCTTCATTGTTACTATTGATGGAAACTCTATGCTCTCGAGCTAACTCAGAAATCTATATCCTAAGTTTCTCAACTTTTTCCTCAATTATTTATTCATTGATTGCTTTAAGATCTGGAGGACCTTGATGGACATCCTCTATTTGTTCCTCCATCTTGCTAGTTATTGCCGCGACGATGTCAGATATTTCAGGCACTAGTTTTACTTCCTGTCCTGTAGGCTCACTGAATTGTATCGGTGCAGTGACCTTGTGTACCCATACCCTCTTCTTGTTCGACGATGATGCTTCAGGACGGGGTGTCTTAGTAGAGACATCGGTATGTCGAGGGAAGGTATGCTCCCCGTGGTGTAGACCGGCTACAGTGTCAGGTAATCGTCTTGTCTTTCTTTCTGTGATTGCAGGAATGAAGGGTTAGCTCCTTGGATCTAGTCTAGACTTAAACGGTAGGCAATCTACGGTCTTCCTGGTGGTATGGTCGGTGGTGACTATAGCAGTATCAACTCGTTTTCTCAAACGGAGCTAGACGGGAACATGGGTAGGTGACTTTATAGTCGACTTATGAGATTTTCTAGCGGACTTAACATCCTTCAAAATTTCATTTTTCATATGAGGCGAAATTGCATGTCCCACTCATTTAAATAATTCACTATCAGAACATCCTTCTTTAGTAGAAAGCCTTCTGAATATTGTGCTAACTCAGGTGATAGGAGTAAACTTCTTTCCCTCCTCACTATGTCCATGAGGTGATGGGAATGCGACAACAATCTTCCGGATACTCTCATATCCATCAGTATCTGTCAGAGGATGGAATCTACTCCCTTGTAGGAGTGAATAAATTTATGGTAACACTTCTTCAATTTGATGAGGCTCCCTCTCAACGGGTGTGTTTTCAGGAGTCTGGGCTTTGATGTCCCTCCAAACTCTTCTATTGCGGTTCCTTCTTTGAGTTCGAGTCAGTGATACAATCCTTGAGCTCGACCCGATCTCAAACACGGGTGGCAGAATAGTTAATCCTTCAGTCGGATCTTCAACGACCATCACTTCATTTCCCTTAGCAGTAGCAAGGATAGCAGGCTTGATGATAGTAGCTTTAGCCTTCTTGCAGGCAGGGAAGTCCTGAGAGCAGTTCAAACTGAATTCTGCAGACGGCTCTTGCACTTCAGGAGCAGCGATCTTTAACCCCAAGGTCTTCAAATTCAGCTTCAAACTTGATGGTGGGAGCAACGTTACGGGCGGAGTGGTCCGTTGGCAGATTGCAGGAAAATGTCAGTGTTTGATAGACCATTGCAGCGAGCTTTAAAACAGAAAGTTTTTGGGTTAGCTATATGGCCAAAAACCTCGTAATCTTTAGTGCAACCACTGAAAATAGAGGTTAGTCTGTAGACCGGGCGGGTCTTTAATTTACAGGTAATTTTAACATCTTTGTTCAAAAAGGTATAAAATTTAATAAAAATTTCAAAGTGTGCGCAGCACAACACGATCTGGTTTAATTCGCAAAGTAGCAAATCAAATTTGGAAGGGAGATGTGAAAATTTTTAGGACCCAGTGCGGGACCTAGGTGGAATTAGTCCATCGACACACCTATTTGGGGTCTGACCCCACATGAAAATTTAAAAAGTCCTTAATGGCCTTCTGAACCCCTCTGTTTAAAGATGGTTGAACAGCTAGTCCTCAAGTCCAAGGAGTTAGTTGTACTTTCCCAAGATAGAAATGGTTAAAGTATGCCAATGGAAGAAAGGTAATCTGGTCGAAGAGAGCATAGACATATTACCGATGTGTGAAGATAATATTTCTTGATTTTTATGGAGAGAAAAGCTTGTCCCCATTGGAGTCGCCAGAAGCTGTCGGCGTTATTTCGGGGTTGGAGTGGAGTTGCCCGTAAGAAGCTGTCAGTCACCGAAATTGAAATCCTATCGCCCACTACGGAAGGACGTTGAAGTATGAATCAAACTAACCCCATATTTTTCATAGTTTTAAAAGGAAATNCAATTAATTAAACACTCCTTCATAGAATTGAATGTGATTCTCACTTTATTGTAGAACTCATACTCCATTTCCTGAATCATATGTTTCACAATAGATTTTAACATTTCAATTCGCCAGATTGAAACGTAAATTAAGAATAGAGTGGACAAATCATCATAATTTATTTTATATTTTTAAATTGGCACAACCAAATTATCTCTTCGTTGCACCATATCTCAGAGTAGGGAGAAAGATAAATAAAACTACTCAGACCTCATGAGAAAAATACAACAAAATATTAATTTCATAAATAAAAAAGCTTATACAACAATAATAAACAGACACCACTTATCTGTAACTCTTTCTAAAAGAAAATCCCTTGTAGCCTCTCTTGAACTCTTTCTCTCTTTACAAGACTCTTGATTATTTCTTTAAAGATGTATGAAAGAAGAAATCTCTCACTTCTCTCCCCCTCTTAACAACTCTTAGGAGAAAATCACACTTAGGATCACAACGCTAAACAATAGAATGCTCAAGTAAACTCAATTACCCTCTAGCCCCCTCTAACTACTACCTTTTTTTGAGCAATTTTTTATTTCAATAAAGCATAATGTCAGTTTTCTAACAGGTGCCTCCATTAAATCTTCAAAAAGCAGCCAAATTCATTGAATCTTCTAGAATTTAACCTAGCATTGACCTTGGTGTCGTTGGCACCCATGATGGAATCATCGACGCCCTGTTGGTGTTAGTTTGGGTTGGTTTGTGGGGAGTTGCTCGTAAGAAGCTGTCGGTCGCTGGAATCAAAATCCCATCGCCAGCTTCAGAAGGACTGAAGTATGAAATCAAACTGACCCCATATTTTTCATAGTTTAAAATGAAAGAGCACTGTACCTGGGTATGAAATGAAACTGACCCCATATTTTTCATAGTTTAAATGAAAGAGCACTATACCTCAAACTGTATCTATCCCGAAGGATAAACACAAGACTTGAGGATGAGGCTCGATCAAATAAACTAAGGGATCCCGAAGGATAAACACAAGACTTGAGGATGAGGCTCGATCAAATAAACTAAGAAAAGTATGAGGTCCGTTAGACCCCATATTTTTCATAGTTTAAAATGAAAAAGCACTGTACCTCAAATCCTGTATCTATCCTAAAGGATAAACACAAGACTTGAGGATGAGACTCGATCAAATAAACTAAGGAAAGTATGACATCGGATAAACACAAGACTTGAGGATGAGGCTCGATCAAATTAACTAAGGAAAGTATGACGTCCGCAACACAAGACTTGAGGATGAGGCTCGATCAAATAAACTAAGGAAAGTATGACGTCCGTTTGTCACAAGAATTGAGGATGATGGTCGATCAAATAAACTAAGGAAAGTATGACGTCCGTTTGGTCTAAAGACTTGAGGATGAGGCTCGATCAAATAAACTAAGGAATATATGACATCCGTTTGGTCTACAAGACTTGAGGATGAGGCTCGATCAAATAAACTAAGAAAAGTATGACGTCTGTTTGGTCTGCGAGGATGAGGCTCGATCAATTAAACTAAGGAAAGTATGACGTCCGTTTGGTCTGCAAAACCTTGGGTGAGGGTTGATCAAATAAACTAGAGAAAGTTATGCCATCCGTTTGGTCTGCGAAACCAATGTATTGCCGCAAGTTCCCCTATTTAATATAAAGAATTAAATAGGGTTTATATTAAGCTGGGTTCGGACATGGTTATATAAGGGAAAGCCCCTATAGTTAATTACATCCTAAATGACCAAAGTCACTTAAGAAGACTCGTATTTAATATAAAAGATTAAATAGGGTTTATATTAAGCTGGGTTCGGACATGCTTCATATAAGGGTACCCCTATAGTTAATTACATCTTAAATGACCAAAGTCACCTAAGAAGACTCTCGATAAAAATTCCCCTATAGTTAATTACATCTTAAATGACCAAAGTCACCTAAGAAGACTCTCGATAAAAATCTAGCCTATAGTTAATTACATCTTAAATGACCAAAGTCACTTAAGAAGACTCTCGATAAAAGTCAAGAAAGTAGTTAATTACATCTTAAATGACCAAAGTCACCTAAGAAGACTCTCGATAAAAATCATGAAATATTCTTAAATGACCAAAGCCACCTAAGAAGACTCTCGATAAAAATCAAGAAAAATTATCTTCAAAGAATTTCAAAGGGTAGGACTCTTCAACGCTTTTAAATGACCAAAGTCACCTAAGAAGACTCTCGATAAAAATCAGGAAATATTATCTTCAAAGAATAGCTGGGTTTGGACATGCTTCTTATAAGGGCAAGCCCCTATAGTTAATTACATCTTAAATGACTAAAGTCACTTAAGAAGACTCTCGATAAAAATCAAGAAAAATTATCTTCAAGGAATTTCAAAGAGTAGGACAAGTCACTTAAGAAGACTCTCGATAAAAATCAAGAAATATTATCTTCAAGGAATTTCAAAGGTTGGACATGCTTCCTATAAGGGCAAGCCACTATAGAACATGCTTCCTATAAGGGCAAGCCCCTATAGTTAATTACATCTTAAATGACCAAAGTCACCGGCTTCCTATAAGGGCAAGCCCATATAGTTAATTACATCTTAAATGACCAAAGTCACCTAAGAAATATAAGGGAAAGCCCCTATAGTTAATTACATCCTAAATGACCAAAGTCACTTAAGAAGACTCGTATTTAATATAAAAGATTAAATAGGGTTTATATTAAGCTGGGTTCGGACATGCTTCATATAAGGGTACCCCTATAGTTAATTACATCTTAAATGACCAAAGTCACCTAAGAAGACTCTCGATAAAAATTCCCCTATAGTTAATTACATCTTAAATGACCAAAGTCACCTAAGAAGACTCTCGATAAAAATCTAGCCTATAGTTAATTACATCTTAAATGACCAAAGTCACTTAAGAAGACTCTCGATAAAAGTCAAGAAAGTAGTTAATTACATCTTAAATGACCAAAGTCACTTAAGAAGACTCTCGATAAAAATCAAGAAACATTATCTTCAAGGAATTTCAAGGGGTAGGAATCTTCAACGACATTGGACGTAGAGGTGTGAAATGGGATTGGTTCAAATTTGGAACATTTTATTGTAGATTCCAAAGGAAGAAGAACTAGGGGATGTTATGGATCCATAGGAGAACCTCGANTTAAGCTGGGTTCAGACATGCTTCCTATAAGGGCAAGCCCCTATAGTTAATTACATCTTAAATGACCAAATTAATTTATAATGACTCTCGATAAAAATCAGGAAATAATGTCTTCAAGGAGTTTAAAAGGGTAGGACTTTTCAATGAAATCAGATGTGGAGATGTGAAAGGTGTTTGGTTCAAATTTGAAACATTTTATTGTAGAATCCAAAGGAGGAAGAACTAGGGGATGTCTTGGATCCAGAGGAGAACCTCGGTGACTTCCCAAGCTATCCTAATGTTTGGCTTCATTCCTGAGGAGGAATATTTAGGTGTTTCATCCTATAAATTTTATCATTTAGGGCTTACATTCATGTGAAATGATCACACAAATAGCATGAAAGATANCCAAGCTATCCTAATGTTTGGCTTCAGTTTTGAGGAGAAATATTTAGGTGTTTCATCTTGCCAATTTTATTAATTAGTGTTTACATTCGTGTGAAATGAACACACAAATAGCCTGAAAGATGTGAGGATTTACGTCGTGACAAACGACTACCTCAGAATCCTAAGACGAGTTATGACTTATATTATATAGCTGGGCTATACAAAGGCCTAAAGATAAGGCAAGGATTTACGTTGCATAAGCAAGCATCCTTGAAGTCATATGGCTTTATTATTTTAAGTATAAGGAAGGAAGATTAGTTTAGCTGGGGAAGACAGGTTTTGCTGTTGATGATGGCCGTGCTGCCCACCATGCTAGCTCCAAGTTCCTTACCATGACAAGTTCGAGTTTTCTAGCATGTCAAATTATAATGTCAAATCAGGTGGCCCTATGGTTGAAGTTCTTTAAATTTTATGAGGGCATATTAAAGTTGATTAGAGCGACACCAGTTAGGATCCTACGGTTCCCTCAGTCTGGCACCACTATTTTCTATTGGATTCATTTAGTCCAAATGAAATTAATAAACCCAACTTAATGAGTTCCATAATTTCATTTAAACCGTGGGAAGCCTCGTTAGTAACCGTAGGTTACCTCCTCTGAGGGATTCCTGATCATCCGATAGAGACGCCTTAATTTAGTTGAAGTTGTAGTCTTATGTGATGTTTGTGATTAAATCTTGAGTTGTTCTATATTTTGAATGTTGTGGCGGTGAATCTTATCTTGCTTGATTTTAGTTTTGGTTTCGGGTTATGGTTATGGTTATGTGGCTATCCTGATCGTTTTAGTTTTCATGCAGGGTNATTCAAATGACTTTGAAATTTTTATCCTACCTCATTCATGGGTTAATTAAGACATCAGAGGAGAAAATATGACTTTTAAAACTTTAATTTAATTTATCTAATTATTTTCATGCAAAAATAGGCTTTTTCAAAGAAAATTCCTAACTTGACCAAGGTAAATTCTAATCACTTGAAATTTGTATTGGAGGTAGACCTAGACCAGAAAAGATTTGGACAAAATTTCATGATTTTTTCAAGTCTCTGTGATTTATTAGAATTATTTTAAGTTCTGGGTTATTTAAAAAAAACAAAATATTTTAGATGGTGAAAATTAAGTTTTGTATTTTTGAAAAATCTCCCTAAGGTCAGAGAACTGAGAGGAGCAAATTTTATATATTTTTTTATTTTCCTTTGATTTATTGGAATTATTTTAGTGAAAAACTCATTTTTAGCCTTTAGAGATTATTTTTAAGCTTTGAAATTAAATATCTTTATTTAGAAAATTAGGAAAAATAATATAACTATTCCTAAGTGATTAGAAAGAAATTTAGAACATTTCCATGAGTTTTATTATTTTTGTGAATTTTATGGATTTTTAATTATTTGGATATTTAAAATAGGCTAAAAATCAAGTTTTTTATTTTAAATATCATTTTATTTTTAGAAAATATCCCTGGTCACAGAGAACTCAAAAAACTAAATTTCATAATTTTTTGAGTTACATTTTGATTTTTAAAAAATCATTTAAGTTTCAAAAGTGGTATTTATCTTTAAAAATCAACTTAAGTTGTCAAATGAACTCAAAATATTTTAAAATTTTTATGATGAGTCCTCTGGATCATAAATCACAGTGGAGATCAAAGATCAAGTCATTTAAATTTTTAAATTTTCCAAAATTAATTATTAGTGTTTGTAAAATTTAAGTGCATTTTAAATGACTTGACCCATGAAATTATTTCCAAAGTTTTCTCTAGTCATGGTGGACCGTGCAAAATTTTCTTAGGATTTTCTAATCAATATGCTAATTTCCATGATTATTTTAAAGAAATAACGTGGAATAATTTGAAAAATATGGATCTATGTATAGAGACCTCCTCTGACTTTGGAAAAATCAAAGGATGTCTCCATTGACAGAGGCTACAACACGCCAAAATTTCAAGCTAAGGTGATGTGCCAATATGCATGGAGAATCAAATGAATCAAAACAATATTTAATTAATTAAAAATAAAATATGCATAACATGGTCGTGAAATTTATTCCACATTGTTCTCCTTTGTTCACTAAGTAAGAGGGTATTTTTATTTTATTTTTGTGATTTTCCTACACAGAGTTATGGATTTCTAAGTTAAGGGTATTTAAATAAATAAGAAAAATGTCTTATTTATCTATCTAAACCGTGCGTACCACCTCAACCTACGAGGGCTACGCTCTGGTTGGACGCTCCCGTCCACGTAGCTTGTTGTCCGGCTCGATCCCCCTGTCCATTTGATACACGCTTGATCAAACGGCTCCTCGTCATCATCCCCGATAGAATGATCTTGTGCCCTCCACACTAAAACCCTAAGATCTCAACCTAGACTCAACCAAATCACTTTGGGTTTGATCCTATTGACTCGTTAAGTGAGACGAACACATCCATATGGTTAATGTACCATGAAATCAAGCCTAAGTAAATGGGGAGTCAAAATGAGCTCGGGAGGAGGAGAAGTTTTATACCTTTGCTCTGAGAAGGGAGGCTTCAATCAGAGGTTCTCGGCACGTTCGTTAGGGTCCAAGGAGGCTAGGGATTGAGTCTCAAGTCTTGGTGTAAGGCTTAGGTATGAATTCGACCAAGCTCTATTACAGGTGTTGGTCTAGAGCTATGGTGGAGGCTATTTCAGAGGGTAATTTGGTGGGGCTTTGTCTTCTCTTACTGTTGTTAAGGTGTGGGCACAAACAATTGAAGCTTGGTGGAGTGTGGAGGTGTATTGGGTTCTGTCCTGGTTTTCGGCAAGGTTTCAAGTTTAAAATTGCGACCCCACAGTGGGACCTAGTGAGGGAAAATGGTTGGAATGCACTGAGGGGATCTTAGGGAAGCTCTGTGTGAAGTTTGGAGAAGCCTCTCCAAGAAAATTACAGCACACCTCCCATGGTCGTCGAAGGCGAGCTTTTAAAAAAATGGCATGGGGTGGCTCTCAGGGCATAAGTTTGGGTGCATTGTGGTGCTTAGGTGGAGGGCAGAGGAGCTCTTCAATTTGATTTGGATGAGCTGGCCTCTGGGTTTGATTTTGGTGAGGTGCCATGGGAGTGGCTCTCAGTTATAGGATTTTCCGGCCACTAGGCTGGCCGACCGGCCATGGTGAGGTGGCTAGGAGCTCAGGGAACCCAGAGGAATCCATCACAACAATTTAATTCAAATGTGCTTTGATTTGGCAAAGATATCTTAAGCTTGTGCATTTTTGGAAATAAGATCACTTAAATTTGGGGACCTTTGGTCCATGGCTTGATTTAGGTGATTTTATTGTGTTTGGACTGGTCACTAAGTCCAATTAATGGTTGTGGTGGAGTTAATTTCGTGGCTTTAGGGTGGTTAGGTCACATATATTGCATGGGTCCAAGTGGGTGCAAATTACCAAAACTTGGGTTTGGGCTAGGTTACCCATGTCAATTGGCCCAAAAAAACTATTGAATTTTTTGTAGATAATCATAAGGAACAACTTTGGTGAAGGATGGAAGTGTTTTTGAGTTCAATTGAAGGGTCAATTTGAGGGAATTTTGAACTTTAATCAATTTGGTCATGTACGGCTAGGCTTGGGTCTAGCTTGGGTTAGCCTTGGGATAAGTCCAAATTGATTATTATAAATGGTCAATAGGGACCTCATGAAGAGTTTTGAACATGAATTGGATGACAATTTGGAGGTTAAGGCAATCAATTGGGTGAAATTTGAGAGTTTTCAACATGAATTGGATGCCAATTTGGAGGTTAAAGCAATCCAATAGGGACCTCATGAAGAGTTTTCAACATGAATTGGATGCCAATTTGGAGGTTAAGGCAAACGGGGACCCTATGAAGAGTTTTCAACATGAATTGGGTGCCAATTTGGAGGTTAAGGCAATCAAGTTAGATAAAATTTGAGTTTTCAACATGAATTGAATGCCAATTTGGAGGTTAAGGCAATCAATTGGGTGAAATTTGTGGAATTATCAATTTGGGGCTAAATTTGGGAATTTTGGATTTAGGCCAAAATCAAATGGATTTGAGACTTCAACAAGTCCAATTGATGGTTTATTTTGATGTGGAATGTTATAAAGATTTTTGAGACTTCACCAAGGCCAATTGATGGTTGATTTTCATGCATAGGGATGTTGTAAAGATTTTACAACTTTAATTAGCTAATTGACTAGACTGTGGTTTCAATTTAGTGAGGTAAAGATTTTGCAACATTAATTGAGGCCAATTGACTAGGCTATGGGTTCAATTTGGTCAGATGAGGTCATATGGTCAAAATTGGGGTTTTGACCCAAATCAAAATTGGGCTCAAATCATGGACCAGTTGAGCTTGGATTTGGTTTATTTTGGTCATATCAAAAGTGAATTTGAGTTTAAGATTGGAATTGAAGTCAATTGAGATCAAATTGATGGACATTTGAATTGAATTTGGGGAAATTTGGGCCCTTAAAGGCAAATTTGAGGGTTTTGGTTAAAGATGGTCAAATTGGCCAAATTGAGTCATATGTTAGTTGAGAGAAATTAAATTAGGAATATTTGGCATTTATTAGGATTTTCTGGGAATTTTTGGAATTTTTGGAATTTTGGGTCCAAGAGGGGTATTTTGGTAATTTGGGGGTGTTTTAGGGTAATAGAACAAGATGAGTATTTTGGTGGAGTTGAGGTACCAATCATCACCAACAAGCCATGGACCAATGAGAACCCCATTTTGGGTCCTCTACATATTGGTCTTAGCCAAACCATACCCCTAGGGCTAGTAGGTTTAAGGGACCATTTACATGAGTATCTCAAAAGANCATCCACGTAGCATTCTACTTGATTGTGAATGAGATCGTCAAAAATCTTCGTCATTGCACGCTGATATGTTGTTCTGGCGTTCTTTAGGCCAAACGGCATCACTGTGAAGCAGAAAATTCCAATCACTGTTCTGAAAGCTGTAAGTGTTGCATCCTTGGGAGCCATCTTAATTTGGTTGTATCCCGATGATCCATCCATGAAAAAGAAAATCTCATGTGTTGAAGTGATGTCCACCAGCATCTATGGTATAGGTAGTGGAAACTAGTCTTTTGGACATGCCTTGTTCAAATCTCTAAAGTCAACACAAACGCGGATCTGTCCATTTTTCTTTTTCAGGTACAATATTGGCTAACCGTGTGGGGTACTGCTCCTCTTTAACAAAGTTGGCATCTATCAACTTGATCTATTTCAAGGCTCATTCTTCTGGGAGCTTGTTTTACCGGGGTTATATTATTGTCCACCCCAAGTTTATGGATTGCAACCTCTGCTGATAGCCCTGGCATTTCATCGTAGCTCCATGCGAAGCAATCTTTAAATTCTGCTAATAGTTTGACCAATTCTACAGATTCTTTGTCATCAAGTAGAGAACTTATAAATGTAGGTCGGGGTCGTTCTTCAGTCCCGAGGTTAATCTCTTTCAATTCATCCTCGGGGTCGTTCTTCAGTCCCGAGGTTAATCTCTTTCAATTCATCAACAGTGGATTTAATTTTTTTCTTCAAATTCTGGCAGAGCATCTTCTATTGGTTGATTAGCAGAGTCATCTTCTATATCAAGACAATCCTCTTCTGACTCAATAGTAACAACCATGCAAAATTCATAATCATCGACTGGTCCAACTGCACCAAATCCGAGACCTTCTTTTGAATTGGGAGTTCAACTTTTAGCATTCCATAATTTTTCAAAAAGTTGAAATTCATCTTTTGATATTCGTTTTGGTAAGTGTCTCTGTTGAATTAACTTTTGAACACAATGCGAGAAGTAATCAAAAGACAATTCCATTAATTAATTAGAATCAACATCCAAATAATGTTTTTTCCACCAAAAGGCAGTTCCACTAATTCATTAGAATCAACATCCAAATTTACATGTTTTTCAAGCTCAATAGAGGTAGAAGCACGGTAAAATTTGATCGGCTTTGAACCAACACTACGGACTTCCTTGACCACTAAACTCTCAACCTTTTGAGAGATAATTGGAGTGAGGGTCATAGTATCCACGTAGTGGTTTATCCGATCATACATTGTTTCATATTCATTCCTCCATGTATCTTCTAGAGATATCTCGTACTGAGGTTTCTTCTGCTTTGTCATCATTATTTCATCTTCAGAACTGTATTCATCACCAATGTTGATAGTTGGCCTAGTCCGTTCAACAATTAAATTGATCTTTCCTCGTCCGCATCCCCGGCCTCGATCTCGGGTGCGTGAACTAGAGGAACCTCCACCAACTCGTCGTAGGGGAGTGGTAGAAGGTTATTGAAGCGGAGTTGTATGACCTCCTTTTTGTCATCCTCCTGAATCTTCATCTTTGATTGTCGGAGTTGTATGGCCTTCTTTTTGTGATCCCTCTGAATTTTTGTCTTTGTTTGTTAAAATCTCACGGAGTTGTATGGCCTTCTTTTTGTGATCCCTCTGAATCTTTATCTTTGTTTGTCAAAATTTCGTGTTGTATGGCCTTCTTTTTGTGATCCCTCTGAATCTTTATCTTTGTTTGTCAAAATCTCGTGTGAGAAGATAATCATCTTTAGAATTCCTCTGAATCTTCATTTCTATTTGTCAATCTCACGCGAGAAGACAGTCTTCTTTGGAGGCGCGTAGTAGGCAGCATCTTCATGGATACAACCTTCATGCACTAAAACGGCTACAGGTCATCTTTGTGGTATTTAATGCACTGGTGTAGGGATGATGGAACCATATTGTGCTCATGAATCTATGATCGACCCAATAGAGCGGTAAAAGAGGTCTCAACATTGATGATATGAAATTTAACAGTTGTTACGTAACCTTGTGAGTATGTAATTGATCCAAGGGCTCTTTCTCCCTTTTGGTTGAATCCTCTTAACATCATCTTATTGTAATTGATTCAAGGGCTCTTTCTCCCTTTTGGTTGAATCCTCTTAACATCATTTTATCGGGGATGAGCTCCTGAACGTTGAAGTTCAAATATGCTAACGTCCATAGACTCATCAAGTTAAGAGATGCTCCAGGATCCACTAAAACTCTGGATAACACAAATCTGCCGATGTTGACGGAGATGTAGAGCAGGCGGTTGTGGTCGGCGGTACCAAGCAGCAAGTCTTCATCTGTAAAGGTTACCCCTGATTGTTCTCTCAAAAAGCAAACTTCATCTGAGGATGTGCTAGACAACTGAGCTAAGCAAATTTCTAGATCAAGCAAAGCTGTAACCATATATTCTCTCATCTCCTTTGACAATCAGAGCATCGTAGATGCTTAGTCGGGCGGGCAACTTCCTAAGATGAGCTAGCTCGTTGTAGTCTACTTCGTAGGATCATCCAATTTTATCTTGATTATGTGGTTCTTCCACTGGCGGAGGTGGGGGTATCTCTTCTCGAGCCATTATTTGTTTTCTGTCTATTGGAGTTGTTCTTGGTGGTAACACTTTTCCTCTTCTCAAGTTAACTTCTGTGACTTCTTCTTCTTGAGATATCATTGTTGAATCTTTCAGTGTCTTTTCCTCCTTATCGGAAAGATTTAAGTTGATGGAGAGTGGTGTACCATGATGCTCGAGAGTTGGCTCTTTGTTATCGGTGCTGTCATAAGCGATATCATTGAGTTCTTCTTTGGCCTTAACAACAAGTTTATCAGACTCGAGTACGATTTGAGGATCATTTTGGGGATCGAGATCACAGCTAGATCGGTCATAATCAGTCACGTTATTACTAGAAATAGTCAAAACGTAGCCGAAATCATAATCATTATATTCATAAGACTGCGGAGAGACAAAAATATAATCATACAAAGTCAAGGGTTCGAGGATTTTCTTCCCCAAATCCGAGACAACCAGTCTAGTAGAGGCAGCCCCTATCCTACCCCCCGTGCTATCAATCTTGGCAGTGACGCTTTTCTTCTTCCTGCTCTTTGTCCCTGACGGTGACGAATTTTCTGACGAAACCTTCATCTCGGGCTCGGTATGCTGCAGACTTTAAATTGAGACTTGTTTTGATGCTGACTGTATCTTGTTCAGTATCTTCCTAGATGATCTGCTCTAGACCTCATTCCATTCTTCTCCAGTGTTCGTAGAAGCTTGTTTCGATGAATCCTGTATTTGATTGAGGACCCTCTTGAGTTCATCCCAAGCTATACTCCATCCATCTATTCTGAC
Organism: Phalaenopsis hybrid cultivar; assembly: GCA_002079205.1. NCBI lineage: Eukaryota > Viridiplantae > Streptophyta > Magnoliopsida > Asparagales > Orchidaceae > Phalaenopsis > Phalaenopsis hybrid cultivar. The sequence goes on along the minus strand of JXCR01014316.1, from coordinate 149,844 downwards.
ATATGGATCAATTGAGGAGATTGACTCAGCTGAAACCATGTTTACGGAACCTTTTTCAGGTTCTCTTAAATACTCCTTCAGAGATTGACTCAGCTGAAACCATGTTTATGGAACCTTTTTCAGGTTCTCTCAAATGCTCCTTCGAGATTGTTATATTCTCTTTTTGAGGTTCTTCTCAAGCCAGTCCTTAAAGACAGAGCACTTGGTGTGCCCAAGCAACCGGTGTATGGGCAATAATTTGGTTCATTCTTCTTATCCACCTCTTCAGGTTTCTTTGGATCAGGTAGTTTGAACTCCGACTTCTTCATCAAGCTTTCAAATATTTTAGGTACAGCTTCATCTTTGAAGGAATAAACAACTTTCTATCGCTCTAACATGGATATTCTTTTATCGGCTGTTCGATGTGATCCTTCCTGAGATGGCAGTTGGTTGGATTGACTGCTTTGTTTCTGAGAGTACTGTGACGAAGACTGACGATGCTCTTCTGCATATATCTTTATCGGCTGCTTTCCTTTGTCGACAGTTGCGACTACCCCTGATTTCTTTTTTAACACTCTGGTCACCTTAGCCTTTTCATGTGGCTCCATGTGCTTCATTTCTTCTTGAAGACTGTTGGCTATACCAAGTAGCTTCTCGAAGGATTTGATGGTGAGTCCCTTAAGCATGAAAGCTACTGGTCCATGAATGTTTTTGAGTAGAATCTCAATTTCTTGATGTTCTNGTCCCTTAAGCATGAAAGCTACTGGCCCATGAATGCTTTTGAGTAGAATCTCAATCACTTGATGTTCTTGTAGTTGAGGTTCACCTTTCATGCTAAGGTTTCTCCACCTCAAAATATAGTCTGCCAAGGTTTCACTAGGCTTCTGCTTCTCCATCATGAGCTCTCCAATAGACACATGATGCTGCGTGCCAGCAAATCTTTTCACAAACAACTGTTCCAACTCAGAAAATGTTTTAACTGACCCGTTGGGCATGTCAGCGTACCAGTCGAAAGCAATCTTTGACAAGCTGTTGACAAACTGCTGGTAGAGTAGAGCTTCGTTATTCCTCGTGTTGTCAAAACTGGCTCGGAAATGTGCTATGTGTTGTTTAGGATTTCCAGTCCCATCGAATATCTTGAAGTTTGGGGTCACAAAACCCTTGGGGAAAGGCACGACATCAAACTCCTCCGGGTAAGGTCTACCCTTTAAAATTGATGCACCGCCCTTGAGCTGGGCTAAGGCATCCCGCACTTGTTCAACCATTTACTAGAATTCCATTTCTGACATGGCACCTGACAGAGAATCTTTCTTTTGTTGTTCATCTTTGTCTGTAGAAGTAGCATCCCTTCTTTCATCTGTGATGTGTGTGATTTCTAGCTGATTTATCTCTGGAGAAGCCAATCTTTGTGCTGCCCCTTAATGGTGGCCATGGCGGTCATAGCTGCAGTCATCTCTTCTATTCTTTTCTCCAGTAGACTAACTTGCCCATCCCTTACGAGGATAACCCTACACAACTCATCTAGGGTGCTCTCTTCGGTGTGAGGTTGATCCTCGCGCACAGATGTGGTAGCTCTGGTTTCGATCACATGGACATCCATGAAATCCTCCTCCAAGTAATCACCATGTGGTAGCTCTGGTTTCGATCACATGGACATCCATGAAATCCTCCTCCAAGTAATCACCGCAATCAAAATCTTCTTGTCACTATTGACGGAAACTCCATGCTCTCGAGCTAACTCATAAATCTTGATCCTGAGTCTCTCAACTTTTTCCTCAATTATTGATTCCTTGGTTGCTTTAAGATCTGGAGGACCTTAATGGACATCCTCTATTTGTTCCTCCATCTCGCAAGCTACTGCCGCGACGATGTCAGATATTTCAGGCACTGGTTTTACTTCCTGTCCTGTAGGCTCACTGAACTGTATCGGTGCAGTGACCTTAGGTACCCATACCCTCTTCTTCTTCGACGATGATGCCTCAGGACGGGACGTCTTAGTAGAGACATCGGTATGTCAAGGGAAGGTATGCTCGTCGTGGTGTAGACCTGCTACATTGTCAGGTTATCATCTTGTCTTTCTTTCCGTGATTGTAGGAATGAAGGGTAAGCTCCTCGGACCCAGTCTTGACTTAATTGGTCGGCGACCTAAGTTCCTGGTGGTGGTACAGTCGGTGGTAACTATAGCAGTATCAACTCGGTTTCCCAAACGGAGCCAGACGGGAACACGGGTAGGTGACTTTATAGTCAACTTATAAGATTTTCTAGTGGACTTAACATCCTTCAAAATTTCATTTTTCATATGAAGGGAAATTGCATGTCTCGCTCGTTTAAGTAATTCACTAATAGAACATCCTTTTTTAGTAGCAAGCCTTCTGAATACTGTGCTAACTAGGATGATAGGAGTAAACTTCTTTCCCTCCTCACTATGTCGATGAAGTGATGGTAATGCGACAACAATCTTCTAGATACTCTCATATCCATCAGTATCTGTCAGAGGATGGAATCTACTCCCTCGCAGGAGTGGGTAAATTTCCCCATCAGTATCTGTCAGAGGATGGAATCTACTCCCTCGTAGGAGTGGATAAATTTTTGGTAACACCTCTTCAATTTGATGAGGCTCCCTCTCAACGGGTATATTTTCAGGAGTCTGGGCTTTGATGGCCCTCCGAACTCTTCTATTGTGGTTCCTCCTTTGAGTTCGAGTCAGTGGTACAGTCCTTGAGCTTGACCCGATCTCAAACACGGGTGGTAGAATAGTTAATCCTTCAGTCGAATCTTCAACGAGCATCACTTCTTTTCCCTTAGTAGTAGCAAGGATAGCAGGCTTGATGACAGTAGCTTTAGCCTTCTTGCAGGCAGGGAAGTCTTGAGAGCAGTTCAAAATGAATTCTGCAGACGGCTCTTGCGCTTCCGGAGCAGCGATCTTCATTACCACAAACGGGGCTTTCCCAAGGATAACCTCGAGGTCTTCAAATCCAGCTCCGAACTTGATGGTGGGAGCGACATTGCGGGCACTGCGGTCTGTTGGCAGATTGCAAGAAAAGGTCAGCGTTGGGTAGGCCATTGCAGCGGGCTTTAAAACAGAAAGTCTTAGGGTTAGCTATATGACCAAAAACCTTGTAATCTTTAATGCAAGCACTGAAAATAGAGGTTAATTTGTAGACCGGGCGGGTCTTTAATTTACAGGTAATTTTAACATCTTTGTTTAAAAAGGTGTAAAATTTAATTAATATTTCAAAGTGCGCGAAGTACAACAAGTTCAGCTTTAATTCACGAAGTAGCAAATCAAATTTGGAAGGGAGATGTGAAAAATTTTAGGACCCAATTAGTGGCAAAAAATGCCCACGTGGAATTAGTCCACCGAGACACCTATTGGGGGCCATTTGGAGGTTAAGGCAATCAATTGGGTGAAATTTAGGGACTTAGCCAATTTGGGGCTAAATTTTGTGGAGGTTAAGGCAATCAATTGGGTGAAATTTAGGGACTTAGCCAATTTGGGGCTAAATTTGATTGTTGTAAATGGTCAATAGGGACCTCATTAGGAGTTTTCAACATGAATTGGATGCCAATGTCAGGTTAAGGAAATCAATTGGGTGAAATTTGGGGACTTAGCCAATTTGGGGCTAAATTTGGGAATGGCAATCAATTGGGTGAAATTTGGGGACTTAGCCAATTTGGGGCTAAATTTGGGAATTTTGGGTTTAGGCCAAAATCAAATGGATTTGAGACTTCACCAAGGCCAATTGATGGTTGAGTTTTATGTATAGGAATGTTATAAATATTTTGCAACATTAATTGAGACCAATTGACTAGGCTATGGGTTCAATTTGGTGAGATTAGGTCATATGGTCAAAATTGGGATTTTGACCCAAATCAAAATTGGGCTCAAATCATGGACCAATTGAGCTTGTATTTGGTTTTTTTTGTTCATATAAAAATTTAATTTGAGTTTAAGATTGGAATTGAAGTCAATTGAGATCAAATTGATGGACATTTGAGTTGGATTTGGGGAAATTTAGGTCTTTAAAGGGCAATTTGGGGGTTTTTGATCAAAGATAGTCAAATTGGCCAAATTGGGTAATGTGTTAGTTGAGAGAAATAAAATTGGAGATATTTGGGATTTTTTGGGATTTGTTGGGAATTTTTGGAATTTTTGGGATTTTGGGTCCAAGAGGGGTATTTTGGTAATTTGGGGGTGTTTTAGGGTAAAAAGCCAAGATGGGTATTTTTGTAGAGCTGATGTACCAACCATCACCAATAAGCCATGGACCAATGGAAACCCCATTTTGGGTCCTCTACATAGTGGTCTTAGCCAAACCATAGCCCTAGGGCTATTATGTTTAGGGGACCATCTACATGAGTATCCCAAAAGATCAAGGGATCTAGGCTAAAAATTTGAGTTCAGGGTTGCGAGTGATTGTGGGTGTAGATGAGTGTAGTGAGTGTAGTGAATGCTTAGCTCCAGAACAACACCCAGGGTTAACCTTAGGGTCCAACAGTCCTAAGGGTGACTCACCTTGAGTTTCCCCCATAGTGATCCCACCTAANAAAGATCAAGGGATCTAGGCTAGAAAATTGAGTTCAGGGTTGTGAGTGATTGTGGGTGTAGATGAGTGTAGTTAGTGTAGTGAATGGCTTAGCTCCAGAACAACACCCAGGGTTAACCTTAGGGTCCAACAATCCTAAGGGTGACTCATCTTAAGTTTCCCCCATAGTGATCCCACCTACTAAATGCTAGAGGTTGAGACCAACATTTGGAACTTCAGGTTGAGTAGAGAAGAGTTTGGAATTTCTAGTGGTGAGGGTTTCACGTCTAGTTTTTTAAGAATAGTCAATAGGAAAATTCTATGGCTAGACCTTAGGCTACTAAAAGGGAAAAACTAAACCTCAACCAAAAGTGAGGTCAACACCACCTTATCTGAAAATGTTTCCCAAGAGTATTCTAGATTTCTCAAGCAAAAGGAGAATGAAAGAAAAGATGCATATCCATTTCCTCATATTTTTTACATAGATAACATTAGGATGTCAACTTAAAACCCATTAGTTTTAATATATCATCAAAAGGTAACAGATTAAGGAAGTACCTCCATAAGCAGAAAAAGATGGATGGAGATATAAAAGCATTTCAGATAAATTTCCCCCATCGCCAATTTCATAATGATATAAATTGGAGTAAAGAAGTTTAGTAAGTGAAACAAAAGATGTGGTTTTTCATATTGGAGTATCCTTTATACGACTTCTTATTGGGATTTTAGAGACCTGTGATGGTTGGACCACAATAAGATCATTTAATTTATTAACATCCCATTTACCATGGAGCCAACAATCAAAGATAAGCAAATTATTATTGAGTGAAGTTTGTAACGATACATCCCAATCTTCCAATCCCCATTGATCATGCCAGAAAAAAATATTCCCCTCACCAATGTCCCAATATATAAAACTACAAGCCAGTGTTCATGCTTTAAGAACAGCTTTTCATATCTTTAAATCACCCACCTTCCATTGTACAATGGATGGGTTAAGTTGTAAGCAATATTTACGTAATCAAAATTTAGCCCATAGAGAATCATTAGCACAAAAGTTAAACCAAAGTTTGCACATATTTATAAAAGAGATTTGATTAAGGATCTTGAAACCTAAACCACTAGCAGTTTTAGGCTTGCAAATCTTGCTAAAAGAAGTTTAATGTTTGTTAGAATGACTCCCTGACCAAAGAAATCAATTAAAAAGCATTTCTAAAGTATTTTGAGTGCTCTTTTTGAGATTAAGAATTTGCAAGGCATATAAAGGGATGCTGAGGAGGACACTTTTAAGCAAGGCGAGATGTCTGTCGTTAGAGAGAGAAATATTCCTCCAGTCATCAATTTTGGATTTGATTTTATAAACCACCATATCTAGTTGAGTTTTTTTCTGATGACCCCTTAATAATTTAACACCAAGATATTTGAGAGGTAGAGAAGCAGAGTGACATCTTGTATAGGAAATTGCTCAGTTAGTAGTAGAACTATTAACATGTTTCCCAAAGAAAAGATTGCACTTTCCTTGTTCAAAGTTAAACTTGAAGTTTCTTGCAAAAAAAAAACCTACATTAGCGATTTGATGACAATTTTACTAGCATTAGAGAAAAGGATAGTGTCATCCGCATATGCCAAGTGACTAACTAAAATTGTCGATTTATGAGAGAATTGATTAACTAAACGAGAGAAGTAGTCAAAGGTTATGATGAAAATAGTAGGGGATAAGAGGTCACCTTGCTTAATTCCCTTTTATTAAGAGAATAAACCATAAGAGTTGCCATTAACAAGAACACTGTAGTGATTATTTTTCAACTATCTTTGAATCAAAGAACAAAATTTATCTTGAAAGCCTCAAACTAGAAGTATATTAATGATAAAGTCCCAACCAGTAGTATCAAAAGCCTCTTTGATGTCAAGCTTGAACACCAAGTTGCCCCCATGACATTTCTTATCAAGATCTTTTAGAAGTTTTTGTGCAAGTAAAATATTATTAGTCATTTCACGCCGTTTAAAAAAAGCAGATTATTGAAGCAAAATAATGTTGGCTAAAAGTGGTTTTAATCTGGAAACCAACAATTTACTCAAAACTTTAAAAATGACTGAGGTAAGCGAGATGGCTCAAAATTTATCCCAACTTGTTTTATAGACACCGTTGGGAATAAGCACAATCATAGAAGAGGTAAAAAATTTTCCTGGATCATCGCCACAAAAAAACTTTGAATAGCAAGGGTGACCTTTTTCTTGATGATGTCCCAACAAGTAACATAAAAAGTGGCAGTGAATCCATCCGGTCTAGTGCTTTATTCGACTTGATATCCTTAAACACTGAAAAAAGTATTAATGCAAAAATATTTATAAATATTTATACTACTTAAATCTTTTGAAGCTACAATTTTTATTAAGAGTGACAAGAGACTCTAGTAATGCAAAAATAGATAGCTTGTGGGTCCTACATAGATGTTTTAGACTATTAAGAGAGGAAGGGTCTACTACTCCCTAATATTCCAAATCATGATATTAAACGTAATGCTCAAGTTACCCCTTCTAGTAGAACTAGGAAGGGTGCTAAATTGTTCCCCATTAGAGTGAGATTTCCCATCATTAATGATATTTTTGCTATTAAGATCAAGATGTTCAATATTTCTTTTATCTTTCTTCTTGCTAGCCTTTTGAACCATCCATTCCTCATCTAATGCATTTGTGGCTGCCATAACAGCAGCTGTAGGAAGTACATTCTCATCCATAAAATATAAATATACCATGTAAACATTGCCATCCCTCTCAACAGGTGTAGATGTGACTAAATTGTGAGTATAAGCACATGGAGTAGTAACAAAATGTAACTCATCTTGCAGGGAGTTGCCTCTATTTGTTGTGTGAGTAGCATCATTAGTTGGAGCAACATGGGTAGCTTGCATATCAACATTTTGCTCAGTGTCCAAGCCATCATTAGCTCTAGCTTTTGTGATATCATTAGTGGTATTACGAGGAACTTGAGGTGTTTGAACATCACCGTGTTTTAGATGTGGATGTGAATGATAACAGAAAGTAGAGATATGGTTAAACATATGAGAATGGAGGCAATGGGGTGAGTGTCATTCGATTTTGGCATTCTGCCAATATCCTTGATGAGCTGAGTCAATCCAAATCTCATCCAAGAAAGGTAATGTAATATTACATTCCACCAAAATACGAGCCTCATAAGGCCTAGAAAACGAGAAAGTGGGGCAATCCATTTTTAAAGGTTTACCATAAGCAGTACTAAGCAAAAACAACAATTCATGGTTAAAGAGATGAAATTCTAATCCTGAGAAACGTATTCAGATTGGAATAGNATATATATATATATATATATATATGTATGTATGTATGTATGTATGTATGTATGTAGTCATATTCTCATATACATAACATACATACATACATACATGTAATTAGCACATCCTTTTCCTTTATTAAATTCAAATTGCGTTATTGGGTTAATTAAGATATTTATGGGTTAACTTGGTTTTTCATAGTTTAATTAAGTTATTTATGTGTTAATAAGATTTTAATTAATTGATTAAGGTTATTTAAAGTTTAATTCAGATTTTAACTGGTTCATTGAATTAGTTACTATTTAATTAATCTATTAATTAATTAATATATTAATTAAAAACTAAACCATTGATTACTTAATTATATTTTTTATTAATTAATTAAAGTATTAGTTGATTAATTGAACAATTAATGAGTAAATTAAGTATAAATTGGTTAATTAAGGTACCTATTTATTAAAAAAGGTTATTAATTATAAAATAAGATTTTAATTATTTGATTAGATTTCAGTTGTTAACNTTAATTAAAGTATTAGTTGATTAATTGAACAATTAATGAGTAAATTAAGTATAAATTGGTTAATTAAGGTACTTATTTATTAAAAAAGGTTATTAATTATAAAATAAAATTTTAATTATTTGATTAGATTTCAGTTGTTAACTAATGTATTAGTCAATTTAATTTATTATTAATAAATTAATTAGGTTAATTAGGTGATAATTGAGTTGATTAGAAGGTGATCAAGTTTCAGTTAGGCTAATTTGTAGAGATTATAAGAATAATTAAGCAATAGGAAGGATTAAGCCTTGGTAAGGGCAATTAAGAGGCAATTATAGGTGTTTATAGTTCGGTTAAGGGTGTTTTAAAAAGATTAGCAAAGAATCAATCCATTAAAGGTTTCAATTTTGGGGGAAAAGTAATAAAGACTCTCGGTTTCACTTAAATTTGGAGAGGGAGTGTGCTAAATATTTAATTTGAACATCATAGACATTATATACCTCATATATAATTTAAGGCCTATGAATTCTTCATGTAATATATAACATTTAGCATGGAATATACGAATGTAAGGTAATTTCAAAATTTCACTAGGAAANTATATATATATATGGTGTTTTCGGCTAGGGCTTGATATAAATGGTGTTTTCGACTTGGGCTTGGTTTTGCTCTGGCGATTTTGGCGGCCATGGTTTCCTCTCCTCCGTTTGTGGCTTCATCCATGGTTCCTGGTGAGACATTTCCCTCTTCTCCCTTCCATTTTGTTTTGCTGCTCCTTTTCAGTTTTGATTTTGGAGTTTTTTATGGCTAAGAGTTTTGCGGAGGTTTTGACGGGGAGTAGCTCCTTAAAGATTGGAGTTTCGGGGCTATTCCCAAATTCTTTTCAAGAAGCTTTGCATTTAGAAGGGGATTATAGCTTTATTAAGAAGACTAGTAAGAAAAATGGTAAATTTGCTTGGTTTGTTCTGGGAGGAAACTAACATTCTTGCTGCTTCTTGTCGGCACTTTTTGGTTGGAAAATTTACTTATGGAAATCGTATGCTCGAAATCATTAGAAGAGAATTTGAAGTCTTAAAGTTTACGGTTTTTTGGCAAATCGATTTTTTAGATGGGAGGCACATTTTAATTTAACTTTCTAATGATGAAGATTACACGCGTCTTTTTTCTCATCATTTTATTATAATTGTAGATGTCCCAATGAAAATTTTAGAGTGGACGGTGGGTTTTGATTCTAAATCGGAGCTGCTCGTTATTCCTGTTTGGATATGTTTCCTTGGATTAAAGTTTCATCTCTTTAATCATAAAGTTCTATTTTCGTTAGCTTCTGTCATTGAAAATTGATGGTCCTACTCTCGCTTAATCAAGGCAATCGAAAGCCCGAATCTTAGTAGAATGAGATATTACTCTTCCTTTTTGTGACGAAATTTGGATTGGATCGGTGCATCAAGGCTATTGGCAGAAAGTGGAAATTGAAAGGCACTCTTACTATTGTTCTCATTTTCAAATGTTTGGGCATACTCCATCTCATTTTCATCGTTTACAGCCTCAGCTTCGACATAGTTTTGATCATCCAACACATGGCCCAAGTAATCCCAATATTGTTATTCCTCATGATAAAGATAATGTTAATCTTGAAACTGAACAAAATGTTGATTCTCTTCATAGTAACGTTGTTACTATTGATGAAGAGATTCATCCCACCCTTGCTGAAATTCAGGTTGAGCATAATGATGTTACTTTTCCTATTAATGCTATTGGAGATCATGTTGGCACTGTACAGGTGGATTTTCCTTTTTCTCCTGCTTTGAAGGCTCCTAATAATTTAGACTCTTCCTCACTTGTGTTAGATGGCAGTGCTCACTTGGATATTAGCTCTACACCTATTCATAATGAAAATTTACTTCCTAAAGCTAATTTCTCTGCAGCTACCATAACTTTAGAGGAAGAATAGATGGTTCAAAAGGCTAGCAAAAAGAAAAGTAAACGTAACAATGAACTTATTCATTTAGCTAAAGATAATATTATTTTGGATGGCAAGTCCCATTCGGATGGCGGACAAATCGAAACCTCTTCTTGGGCTACTAGAAGGAGAGGCACGAGAAGTAATGTTTAACATCTTGTGTTGGAATATTAGGGGAGTGGCGGGCCCTCCCTCCCACAATAGATTAAAGAATTTATGTAGGGTTCACAACATTTCTATTTTTGCAGTCCTTAAGCCTCTTGTTTCTATTAACAAAGATTGTATCTTCAAGAGATTTAAGTAGTATAAATATTTTTGTAATAAAAACAACAAAATTTGGATATTTTGGAAACACATTATAGATCTTGATATTTTTTAAGATGGCGAAAAATTTGTGTTGCTTCATTTTAAGCAGGATATTTATACTGCTTGGGCTACATTTGTTTATGCTAGCTCTTTACTTCAAGATAAATATTATCTTTGGCAGACACTTGCCCTTATGGGTGACGTTATCTATGATAATTGGTTCGTGGGTGGAGATTTCAACATGATTATGAAGCCATCCAAAAGAAGGGGTGGAGGGTGGTGCAATTCTATGCTGATTGACCATTTCAATGATAAGATTAATGAGGGTGGTTTATATGATTTAGGCTTTTGGGGTCCTCAGTTTATCTGGAGAAGGGGATTCCTTGCTCACAGGCTGGATCATTTTTTTGGGAATCATTATTTCCTAAATTATTTTCATGTTTCTAAAGTGTTTCATTTAAACCATGCAGCATCTGATCATAATCCTATTCTACTCTCTCTTGCCTTCAATCATAAGCATGCTTCTTATCACTTTAAATTCTTTAACATATGGAGTACTCAAGAGACTTTTTTGACTCTTTTTAAGTAAGCTTGGCAAGTTGATTGCGCTAGAAATCCTTGCTACATTTTGTGGCAGCTTCACAAGTAGGTTGTTGCTCATTTATGCAAATGGAATCTAAATGTTATTGGTACTATTCACAAGATGGTGCAGGAGGCCCAAAGAGTGGTTGATAATCTTAAAGCACAGGTTAATAGCTCTCCATAGCTTGTTGAGGAATTAGCAATGTCTCACTCTAATCTTCTGGAGGCTATCTCTTTGGAGGAAGGCCTTCTACAACAGAAGGCTAATGATATTTATTTTTCTAATGATGATCACAACACTAAATATTTTTACGCCTCCATTAAGCATAGAAAAAATATGAACAGTATTTTTAACATCCGCACTCCTAGTGGACGTATGTTAACTCAAGATGTTGATATTGGTAAACGTGTGGTTGATTATTTCACGGATCTCTTTATGTTTAGTTCTTAGGTACTTCGTGTTAATACTACTCTTTTTTATATTGAACGTGAATATGTCTCCTCCTTTTCTCTTTTTGAGGTTTCTACAGAACAGGAAGTCTTCTCTATTTTCAATGATATTAATCCCAACAAAGCTTCTAGACCGGATGGTTTCACTTCTTCTTTTTATGTTACTTGTTGGGATATTATCAAAAAGTAAGTTATCCTTGTTATGCAAAGCTTTTTTCTTGAGGAAAATCCTGGGAAATACTTCACTTCCTCTTTGATTGTGCTAATCCCAAAGGACCTGACAAAACTAGTTGGGATAAATTTTGACCCATCTCCCTCACTTCGGTTATCTCTAAAGTATTGAGTAAATTAATTCTTTCCAGGCTTCAACCACTCTTACCTAATATCATCTCGCCTCAGCAGTCTGCTTTTGTTAAAGGTCGGAAGATCACTGATAATATTTTACTTGCGCAAGAATTTATTAAAGATCTTGATAAGAAATGTCGGGGTGGCAACATGGTTTTTAAGTTGGACATCAAAAAGGCTTTCAATACTCTCAGTTGAGATTTCATAATTGCCATTCTTCATGCTCAAAGTTTTCATCCCAAATTCATATCTTTGATCCAAAGATGGCTTCATAATAATCACTATGGTGTGTTGGTTAATGGTACTTCTTATGGTTTTTTCTCTGCACATTGAGGCATTAAGCAAGGTGATCCCTTTTCCCCTACAATTTTTATAATTGCATTTGACTATTTCTTGCATTTAGTTAATGATTTGTAGCAAAATAAGATACATACTCAATTCTGTCATAAGTCCATGGTCATGGTTAGTCATCTCACATATGCAGATCATGATATTCTTTTCTCTAATGCAAGTAAGAATACCATAAAATTGCTCATGTGAGTTCTTCAGGAATTTCAACAAACTTCTTACTTAACTTTCAACACAGATAAGTGCAATCTTTCTTTTGGTAAGAATTTAAAGAGCTTGATTGCTACTTGGGCTATTTCTTTCACCGGATGTCAGTCTGCATCACTTCCTCTCGAATATCTTGGAGTTAATCTCCTTAGAGGACGTCAGAAACAAACTCAATTAGATGAGGTTGTAGACAAAATCAAATCCAAAATTGGGGATTGGAAGAATATATTCCTCTCGAATGGCGGCCGCCTCACCTTACTTAGAATTGTTCTAATCAGTATTCCTATGTATGTTATGCAAATTCTTAATCTCAAGAAAAGTTCCCAGCTTACATTAAAGAGATTGTTTAATCATTTTGTCTGGTTGAGGAGTCATTCTAGGAAGCAATGGACTACTTTTAATAAGGTTTGTATGCCCAAGACTACTGGTGGCTTTGGGATTAAAAGCCTTAATCAAATCTCTGGTACTAAAATGGGTAAGTTGTGGTTCAAATTTTGAGCTAATAATTCTTTATGGGTTAATTTCCTTCATAAAAAATATTATTTTCAATAGCACCCTATTGTGGTTCAATGGAGGATAGGTGATTCTAAGATTTGGAAAGCCATTCTTAAAGTAAGAGCTATAGCTAGAAAATTTATCTTTTAGGATGTTGGTGAAGGAAACATTTCAGTTTGGCAAGACCAATGGGGTAAGTGGGATGAGGTTTTTAATTTACAGCAGGGGATTCCAAATAATTTTATTTTTTTTATTTATGGCTTCAAGATAATTGGGATGTCAATAAATTAAATGAACTTTTTGTGGTCCAGGTGGCTAAGATTTCTAAAATTCCTAATAAGAATAATATGAGGGATATTCTATTGTGGAAATCCACGGTTTCTATCTCTCCCACCAAAATGCTTTATACTAATCTTTATCATTGCAGAGATTGGAGGTGGGGACGGGTTATTTGGAACAAATTACTTTCTCCATCTATTTCTTTCTTTTTATGGAGGTTTTTTTCTGAATATGTTGCCTTTGGATGATATTTTAAAGCTTAAAGGTTTGAAATTGGCGTCTCAATGTTATTTATGTAAAAGAGATATGGAAACGGCTGCGCACATTTTCTTTCTTTGTCCTTTTGCTTCTTATACTTGGAACTGGTTTGGTAACCATTTTAATATTAAATGGATGAATTCTTCCTCTATTGTTGATTTTCTTAAGATTGGATAAAAGGCTTTTTTGGTTCCCTCTTGTGGTTCTTTGGTTCATCTGGGGGAGAGAAATGATGCTAAACACAGGAATATTATGTTTTCTCTTTCTCTTACTATTTCTAATATCCTTCCTCACTTTCATAGAGCTTGTCATGCTCAATGTTTATCGGGTGATACTACATCGACAAGGTTGGGTAGGATGGCCATTTTATTTAGTTGACAACCCCCGCCTTTGGATTGGGCCAAGTTTAATTTTGATGGTAGTTGGAGCTCTAGCAAGGCGGGCATGGGGGCATTTTAAGGAATCACGTCGGGCAGTGTTTGTTGTTCTTTGCTTCTCCTATCCTCACATCCACTCATTTGGGGCTGAAATTTGGGCCTTCTTATTGGCCTTGCAGGTTGTTGCACGGCTTAAGCTTTCTAAATTTATCTTTGAAACAGACTCTCAAATGCTTATTGATGAGTTCTATAAGGCCTCTAAGCCTAGATGGGATTTGCCTGTCATTATGAACCAAATTTGTGATGTTATTCAAAGATACAATTCAAATATACAATGTTCTTCATTCATAAGGAAGGCAATTCCTCAGTGAATTAGCTTGCTTAAAAGGGTAGGGAAGTTTCTGAGGTGCTATACGAGATTCGTCTCATACCACAATTTAAACCTTTCATTATGGGTGACTTACTTGAGCTCCTTTTTATCAAAATTTAGTTGCTTGATAGCTTGCATTGCATTTCATTCGACCTTGTTTTTTGATGGGTTACTTTGTTGGGTTAAACAGTTTCAACCTTTGCTGATCATTGGATGGACTATGTTATTTACGTTTAGCATTTCTCTTCCTGCTTTTTTGTGTCTTATGGCTTCACAAATATATTTGATTATTGAGAAATCTCAAGTTTGGCTTCAGTTGGTTTTGAAGAATAATCTCAAAACTTATATTATGCAATTTATCACTGAGGTTTGGGCCTCAGATGGTTTGTCAATTTCTTAATTTGTTGGATGGTTCAAGCATGCATTTATTATTTTCTTACTTTGTGAATGCCTTCCTTGCTTGAGGATACAAGGAGCCTTTTTTGCTACTTTACCGCAACCAACATTTTTTATTTGTTTGGGCTTCTCTTCATCTGTAGATTTTGCTCCTCTCTTTTGCAGGTGCTTCGAGACTTTGGTTGGAGCTATTTTTGGGAGCTATATCAAGGCTGCTAGATTGTCTCTTGGATGGTTTTTTTGGGCTCGGCTCTTCTCGTTTTTTCTTTCTTTATGGGCATACATGTATTTGGGTATACGACCTTTCAGTCTTTTGCTTTTTGTATACATGTATTTGGTTGAGGAACTCCATTTTGTATGAGTAATGTAATTTTGCTACTTTTATTTTCGGGGTTTCCTTTTCCAATCAATATTATGTACTCGCCTTTTTGATTAANGTATTGCTTTAATGGAGAAAAAGATGAGGGAGAGGGAAAAAAACCAGCCATGGAGTGGTTTCGGCTGGTAAAAAGGGGATAATGGGGGAGGTTAGACATTTTTTGTTAGTGAGGAGAGGTTGGACGGTTAGAATAAAGAAATGAGTTAAAATTTTCAAATTAAAGGCTTTGATTTGGTCAACATGGAGGAATCCACGATTTTGACCACTTGAATCAATGCCAGAAAAGTGTGTTGATTGTTGATGTGTCAAAGAGGATGTGGTTCGATGAAGAGTAGAATCGAATGTGGAGATCAAATGACAAAGTTGTACTTTAGGCCAAATTTGGACAATGAGAAAACTAAAATTTTTTATGTTAAATTGAAGAGAAAAAAACAAAGATTTTAACGGTCTAAATAGTTTCAAAAATGGAGTTGTGTGACCAAAGTTATGATTATTTGAAGTTTAAGATTGGTTGGATAGGTGGTTAAGGTGGTTGAGAAGTTGACTTTGACCAAAAATTTTACTTTGGTCAAATTAATAGAGAAAACCTCGAGGAATTTAATGTTCCAATTGATTTTGGCCAATTCAAGCACAATAGAGAGATAGGACTAGTGAAAGTGGGCCCCGCCCTAGGAAAGAAAATGAGTCAAAAAGTTGAATAAAAATGACAAAAAATTCAGCTTTAGTCAATGAAAAGTAGGGTTGACTAAAAATGAGGTCAGCAACCTATCTTAAAAGATTTTCCATTAAAAATAAAATTTAATTTCAAAAAGTTTATTGATGTTCGCCATGAATGTGTATACATTCACTTGAGATGGTTAAATTTTCCCTCTCCTTCTCTCTCACACTTTTAATGTAAAAGTATTAAGATTAATTTTAAAGCTATAAGTGGAGACATAATTTTTATTTACAATAACGACCTCTTGTAGGATCATTTTGTTTCTTAATATATTGCAAAATATTTTACGCAACACATGCATACATGAATTATCAAAATTAAAATATTAGAATTGGCAAAAATACTTAATTAAAAGTAATTTTTTGAAATTCTTAAGAAAATTTTACAAATTTAATAATTGGAGCATTGTCTAGTTATAGATCACATGGCCCAAAAATTCTTGGTTGTTTGTGTCTCTAAGGATATTGTCTAGTGTAACATGCTTTGTGCGTATATATTAGCATGTGGAAAGTTGTATCGAGCTAAGTTGTACATTAATTTTTTTATAACTAAAAATCAATACTCTTGGTTGTTCGTGTCTCTAAGAGAATGGTTGTACCTACCATTTTGAGACGAAAGCCCAATGTGGAAAAATTAGGAGAGATTAGATATTGACTATTCTAAAAGAATAATATTGCTTTCATAAATAGTATAAACTTGAGTATGCATATACAAATAACATATGCCTGAAGCTATTATTATTACATTCGTTTCAGTCATGTACAATAGTCAATTTCACCTTCTATAAATCAAGAATTCAAAGCGTTAAGAATGAACACATGAAAAGAATTTATCCTTAAATGTAGTGTAGCATCTTCGCCCCCGCAAATATTCAAATCTAGATGGTGTGTCCACATACAACTTTTGATATATCAAATTATACAAAGAAAATATATATTTGATTTTAGTTCATTGATAATTATACTTGGTGTAGTTATCATAGTGACTTAATTGGTATTGCGCAAACTTATGATCACACACATACATATGATCTCATTTTACTATGTGCACATCATCATATAAATCTTTTTGCTAAAGGTCTATTTGGTTTCTTTTTAAAAAACATTTCAGATAGTTTAAGAAAAAAAAATCATTTCATTTGAAGGAAACTTTAAATATCCATTGTTAAATTTTGCCTAACCAAATCCTATAATCTACACAAAAAAATTGTTTTATAGATATTTTTTTTTTCAAACAATCAAATGTTGAGTTGATTTATAACCCAATCTTTAATCCACATTCTACTACCATTGATTTTTTCACTCTGATATTCTCTGGTGATCACCATACTATTGAATCACAACTCTCAACTAGCTCTACATAGTTTTTAATCAATTTAACGTAAAATTTAGTTCACATTTTGCACTTATTTATTTTCTATTCTTTTCTAATAAATAATATTGTTGAGCAATCTAACTTTTATATTGATTTAGAATGTTGTCGGTAGTTTAATATTATATATGTATGCATTCCATAATGATATTTGGCTCTGCCACACTGGTGACCATATTTCAACTGCAATGCATTAGTAAGTTGTCTATACAAAGGTATTCTTATAAAATAGTTAAGTTGATTTTCATATCAATTTTAAAACTAATAATCACTGTCATTTTACTTTCAGCAACCATTCATTTTTGTGCTCAGGGAATCCAAGCACTTCTTGAAGCAAATCCTTTAGAAGTCATCATAATATTCATTAATGACCATGTTTAATCCCGTGACATCCTCACTTAAGCCGTCACTTCTGCTAGCCTCGAGAAATATTAGTTTCATGTAACCAATATGCAACAAAATGATAACACGTGGACAATACTATAGCCTCGAGAAATATTAGTTTCATGTAACCAATATGCAACAAAATGATAACACGTGACCAACACTCAGTGACATGATAAACAAGAATCACTGTTTCATCATCTTCTGATGAATATCAACAAAAGAAGCATCAGAAGGCATTGCAAATGGAAAGACACATGTAATGTAATGGAGCTAAAATTTTAGAATATTAGATAAGCATTAATGTTCCTTTGATTTGAGCTTTTGATTATTTTTGCCATTTTTTGTTATTTAGATGTTGAGAATTATATATAGTTTAGGGTTCTTTTGAGAAATAGGGATCATAAAGAATTATAGGAATTTATGTGCAAGAATGTATGGGCTCTATAAAAGTCATAGTTTTTAATCAATAATCAAGTTTTTTCCAATTTAGTATCAGAGTCAAACCTAGGACCACCACTAATCCTGACAATATCGCTAGGGATTCAGACAAGAGAGGACGAATGACAGAGTCTTCGGCGTTGATCGGTGTGGTGGGCTGATGCTTAAGGCAATAAAGATTGGTGGCATGTGATCTCTTCACTGCTTTCACACTAACTTGATAAACAAGTTTGAATGGTGAAGGGAAGCAAATCTAGTTTATCGGGGTGAGTGACTGACTCTACATTGTAGAACTACAAGGGAAGCAAGTGAAGGCCTTGGTTTTATGTTGTGTAAGAACAGGGATGACAGCTTTGGTGCAGAAGAGTGAAAGAAAAGGCATAAGACCTCTATGGCTCTTGGGTTACGTGAAGGATTTGGGATATTAAGGAAGAAGAACGATGAGGAATTGGTTGTGGTCTCTACTTGCAAAGGATCAAGCGGATTTATCTTGCATGATGGACAAGAAGATCGTGGCTCTATCTTACAAAAAAAGAGCAAATTTATCTTGTGAATAACAATATTGCAACTCTATCATGCAAAAAAAAATATTGTGGTGGCATGGTTTTGCTTGTGGGATAGAGAGAGGAAGTCATGTGTGATCTTGACATGCATCATTGTGACTGTGATTGATGACTTCAAGAGAAGGTGATGTTTCATTACGTAATGGATTGGAGATTCTAGGAAAGGTAGATCCTAAGATCCTAAAGGTCTTTATCAAGCTCATACAAAGAGTTAGTGTCTCAATAAGAGCTACTGCCTCAGTACATGCTCTAATGCAGGTGAAGCTAGATCTCCCTCTTGTGGATATAAAGCTAGATAGACCGATCACGTATTTGAGTGGTTGCATTGGATTGAGGCTGCTTTAACAAAGAAGAGACTGAAGACATATCTGACAAGATTCAAGGCTGAGCCTGAGCTGACAATGCTGAAGAGGGTGAGTGGAGGAACAAACATGCCATACTTTACACCTGACTTCTCAAATCATTCGAAAGGTGAAGGGCATCTAGGTAAAGCTGAAGAGGACTTATGTTGGGACTGAGAACCACATGAGGGTGTTCCAGATTTAATGTGACATAAGGCAGAGGTATAAGGTGATAGATCAATTCAAGAATACTCCATAGAGTATGAGCGACTATGGAAAGATCTTGATCACTTCTTACTCATGTCAAATTGTGATAATCCAGGGTGAAAAAAAGGTGAAAACTTTCCATAGATGATGACTATGCAGTTTCTGGCTCATCTAAACCAAGCCATTGATTTAAGGAGATTGATCCTCTTAAGTCAGACAATGATTCCTTCACTAGATGAGGCTATCACTGAGAAGAGATAGGAGGAGAGTTGAATGAGGCTATACTATGGTCCGAGTGGACTTCCAGACATGCGATCAACTTTGGCCGCCTAAATCTTAAGTATGACAAGTGCTTAGAGGGAGACCTACAGGTGCTACAAGTATGGAGAATTGGGACACCTAAGTAAAGCTTGTCAAAAGCCACCAAGTGAGTGAGTGAGTGAGAGAGAGAGAGAGAGAGATGAAAGTAGACAATCCGGGGGCTATGGACGTAGTCACAGAGGCCAATGAGAAGGAAGAGGGGGACTATAGGGCAAATTTGATGATAGCGGAGAATGAAGGAGAGTCAGGGGTGATCTTTACCGAAGAGGATTATGAGTTTCTAGAGATATTGAAGATGAAGTAGGGAGCGACAAGTGATCTAACATAGGATGCATCCACCTTATCATTATCAAAGAGGAACAATGCTACTTATGCTCATTCGACCAAAGGTACTTGTAATACACATATTCTTGTTTCTATATATATACCATGAGATCTCCAAAATGGATAGTAGATTCAGGCGCATCTCAACATATGACAGATGTCGCTAGTGATTTCCCTTACTATACTGATCTAACAGTTCTATAGAATATTCAAACCATTGATAGTACAACAAAACATGTTAGTTAGTGTACCGTAAGGTGTACTAATTATAACAAATTTTATGACTTTGTATATTATTTTGCATGCTCTTTTCTTTCCAGTGAACCTTTATTAATTAGTGTCATTATACTCTAACTAATACATATTATTTAAATTTGATATTCCTAGGGGGATTTATTCAATAGAAGGGGACTAGTTTGCGACTTGATACTGACACATGATAAGGTGGAGTATGATACATGGATAGAGAGGGATGGACTCAGCTTCGACATCCATGGTAGAGAGTGATGGAGTAGAATGATATGGGAGGAGTGCACGAGGTGTTGCTATTATTTTACGAGCTCATGAGAAACTTTTGCTTAGTCTATTGAGTCATTTGCATCCATCTTTTCATGAAAAGAAAAATAAACAAAAACTTCTTGTGGTTCTTGTGAGTTTGTTAAGCATACTAGGAGCTCTTATGTTAGTTATAGTAATAGGAGTTCTTATGTTTTTGATTTGGTGCATTCAGATGTATAAAAACCATGTTCTTCAACTTTAATGAATGGTTATAGATATTTTGTGACACTCATTGATTATTTTTCTTATATTACTGGGTTATACCATATGAGAATCAATGGTGATGTGTTTGTCTATTTTAAAAAAATTTAAAAAGGGTGATTTAGACTCAATACGGTGCAACAGTGAAAGTATTGTGGTCTGATAATGGGACATAGTATACCAATAAGATGTTTAAGAAATAAATGTCAGCTCAAAGGATGCAACATCAAACCACATGTTTATGCACACCAAAAAAACATAGTAGAAAAGAAGAATAAACACCTTTCAGAAGTAGCCTTAAGCATGATGACCTTGAGGAATGACCTAAAGCCCTAGTGTGAGCAAACGGTTTTGATAACTGCTCAATTGATCAACAAAACACTCTCAAGTGTGTTAGAGTGGCAATCTCCTTGTTAGTTGTTGAAATAATATAATGATGAGATTCTCCCATTGAAAGTAATTGATTTGTATGTTTTCTCAAGGATAATAGACCATCAATAGGGAAGTTGGATTTAGAGCTATGAAGTGTGTTTTCATTGGTTATTATGTCACCCATAAGAGGTATGTTTATTGGAGTCTAATAGAGAAAATATTGTTTGTAAGTATGGATGTGACTTTTAGAAAATTCAAACTATACATCTTACAAGTGGCCTCAACTTTTGGTGGCTTGCCAAATACTGGTGGTATGAGGCTAAACGAGGAGAGTAGTGAAGGCGAGATATTCATACAAGTGTGAATGACGCCTTATTCTATTGTGTGGGAAGGATTGATCGAGGAAGAGCCGGAAAATAATTAAATGAGCCCAAAGGCAGTGGGATTCAAGCTCAAAGGGAGCCGAAGGTGCATACAAGAAAGAGGCATAATGGGGGGAATAATGTCTGTTGTGCCACTCATGTCATCAAGTCTCTGGTTCTGTTCTACTCAAACTCTTTAGACACCTACACCATCCACTCGGAATTTGATTATATAGGTGGTGATTCCTCTCTCTTCTTCCCCTCCCATGACTTTATGGAAGACCTCTCATAGTAATGCGGGTCATCCCCTAGATCTTTATTCTCCTTATCATTTTGGCTTCTCACATGACATTGCCTAGTTTGTCTAATACTCTAGCATATCACCTTTACATAGAGCATTCATTGCATTTTTAGACATTATCTCTATTCCCAATTATTAGCAGGCGGCTAAAGAGGATCCAAAGGGGAAGACTGCCATGCTAAAGGAATTTGGTGCATATGAAGTGGGAGCTCGCATTCTTATCAACATGAGAAAAGGTAGTAGGGTGGAAATGGGTCTTCATAGTGAAACAGACCTCAGAAAGAAAGATTGATTACTACAAAGCACAGTTTGCGGCAAAAGTCTAATAAAAAATGTCATTGAATATGATGAGAAATTTACACCATTATAGAAGATGAGCACAGTCAAGACACTCCTCTCTCTGGTTGTTAATGTTGGATGAAGGTTACACCAACTTGATGTGAAGAATGAGTTTCTTTATAAGGATCTGCTAAAAGAGGTGTACATGGAGATGCCCCCAGGCTTCGACACAAACCAAACAATCGGTAAGGTATGTAGGCTGAAGAAGTCACTGCACGATTTGAAACAACCTCCTTGAGCTTGGTTTGACAAGTTTAGGAGAGCAATGCTAGGCAAGTGCTATTAGCATATCAATGCTCACCACATAGTCTTCCTTCAACGACATTATGGTCACATTACTATTCTTGATATATGTGAATGATATTATTATCACTGGTTATGATGAAGAAGAGATTGCTTAATTGAAGACATGTTTAAGTAAAGAGTTTGAGGTGAAGAACCTAGAAAAGCTTAAGTACTTACTTGACATTGAGGTGGCTTGTGAAGTAGAGGGGATTATTTTATCTCAAAGAAATTATATACTAAACTTGCTAACAAAGACAGACAAGTTAGGATGCAAGCCTATAGTTTCACGAATTGATTAGAAGGAAAAGTTGAGTGTAGAGGTGGAAGAGCTAGTTGATCGTGAGAGATACCAAAAGTTGGTAGACCATCTTATCGATCTGAGTCATTGTGACTTGCTACATGCATGATCGTAAAAAGGGTCACATGAATGCAATTTATCAGATTTCGAGGTACCTGAAAAGTGCACCATTGAAGCGATTGATCTTTAGAAAAAAATGGGAATTTAAGCATTGAGAGCTACCGTGACTGTGATTGGGCTAGTTGTGCTAGTGACAAGATGCCCACATAAAGATATTGCATATTCGTAAAGGGCAACTTTGGTCTCTTGAACAAGCAAGAAGCAGTCAAATAATGTAGAGGTAGAGTGCATGGTCATGGCCTAAGGAATTGCTGAGTTGTTATGACTGAGACCTCTATTGGTAAAGCTGAAGGTTGACCAAGGAGCTCAAATAAAATTGTGGTGAGACAAGAAATCAACAATTTTACTAACAACCTAGTGCAGGTGAAGATTGATAGAATCCTCATTAAAGAGAAGTTGAACAGTAGACTGATGGAGATAAATGATGTAGGTACTAGCGTGCAAGTAGTTGACTGTCTCACCAAGTGACTTAACTTATTAGATCTATGTTGGTTGTGTGACAAGATAAGATCAGTGGATGACTTTTGCCCATTTTGAAGGGTAGTGCTGAGACTTATACATAATCTAGGGCTCTATTGAGTAATAGGAAATATAGAGAAGTCTAGAGACTTAATTGCAAGAATGTATATGCTCTATAAAAGCCCGAGTTATTAATTAATAAATAAGTTTTTTCAAATTACAAACATGGTAGAATGATAGCAAGTTTTTGCACCCAAGAAGAGCCATCCCACATGAATGCGACTTCAAGTTCGCTCATTTTGATGGAAACATTTCTCTGATTTTCCTAACCCTATGAAAGATTGTTAACAACAGTTCTGCTATAAACACTGCTCTAAATTGCCAGAAACAGACAGCCTATCTTAATAACTGTGGATTTATACAAGGCTTTTTCTTTTCTTGATAATCACTGCTATAATCTTTATCCATTTACTTGAAATTTGTCTCTAAGACCCCATGTTATCTGCTTCAGGAAAGTGATCTTGCTGCAGCTTCCCAAGCTACAGTGAGGCAAATGGACACCTGATTTGTCAATGCAACGACATTGCCTATCGTAAGGCATTAACGCCCTTTTTTCTCTTCGAGATTTTATGTACCACTTGCGTAAATTCCAATGAATAAAAAAAAGGACAATTTAGGCGCTAGGGATGGTGTTATTTATGAAAAAAAAAAAAGAATGGATGAAAAATAACTCAAAATAAAAAATAAAAGGAAATTGAAGATAGAATAGTACTCAAACAAGAGCCAAAGCAATCGATCTGGAAAGATCTGTTCATATGATTGCAAGATCCTGACTGATGACCTTTCAAAATTTTGATAGACAAATAATCCTATGACCTATAAATATCAATTAATAAGTTTACAGTAAGAAAATGGAGATATAAAAACTGAGATCCGAATTATAAATAGCAGACTTCTTTAGTTCAAATATACAGTACCATTATTCAAATGATTGGCCTTAATTTATCAAGTTCAGCTTAGAATTAAGGACATAAACGGATTCCCTTCCGCTACCAGCAGCGATCCACTGGGAACGTAATAGTCACATGCAATGGTTAAAATAACGTTGAAAAAATTTAATTTGACAACAAATAGCAAGGATTTTTAAAAAGTTTGTTCTATATGAAGGTCGGCTACTCACAAATGAGCACATTTATTTGGAAAGTTCTCAAGAGCATATTAAAAAAATGTTATAAAATTAACAAAGTATCTTATTTTAGTACCCCAAGCCATTCACTTGTTGCAACTTGCAACCTTAAACATACTTCAACCAAATTAATATATGTGTGTGTGTGTGTGTTGCGTGTGATGTACATGAGAAGAAATGAGCTGTATTAAAAATAAATCAATTACAGATAAAAATGGCAGAAGAGGTATAGAGCACAATGTAATGAACAATAAGAAAGGCTAGACATTTTATCAAGTCCGGCAGAAGAGGTATAAGGTGACATGATCTCTCCCAATTTTGGATGAGATACCGAAGCATCATTGTAGTTCGCCAACTGGTGCTTCGCTGAGCCATAGAAAATGAATAAAATCATACAACTTGCCACTCACACTAACCTGAACAATAGAAGCTACATAGATTGTGGCATCAGCATGATAGAAATGTTAGAATGACACAAACATTATCAAGGAGGCAAGCAGGACATCGGACCTTGTAGGGTGTTGGATTTAACCTCCTCATATGATCGGACCTCATCTTTTGTAGCTGCTGCATGCAATGATTCCTCATTTCTTGCAGTGATGGTAGTTCTTCTCTCTTTTCATCTTGAAGAAAAATTGCATTGAAGATTAAACTCATTGTGCAACAAAATCACTTCATCTCATGTCAATGTGAAACATTGTAAAAAGAAAAAAAAATGGTTGTGCGAGCTTTCTTTTGAAGAGTCAAGTGAAGATGCATACATGACTTTCCCGGCCAATAGCATTTTAGAAGCTCTTCCACACGCTTTGGCACAACGTAGGCTCTTTTAGATTCAATGAAGGGGTGACGGCAAAGAATACGTTCACCAACCTGTAGACATTTGGCAAAATTCTTAGTTGACCGTGATGTGAACCCTAGATGTACCATAGTTAATCTACTTATACTGATGTAAATGATACTGTTAAAAGGTAGAGAGAGAATTGGAAAAAAACTTTATATCTGTTGAGTGTTTATTTTTTAAAGCAAAAGCTTATATGTGTTTTTGCATGAGAAAGAAGAGATAATGAAGGAAAATATAAGACTGGAAAATATTCTCAAAAGTGAAAAATGTTACAATAAAAAGTGTGGATTTCTATTATAAATAATTTATGCCATGAGATAATTTAGATATGATAACACTCCCCGGCAACATTAAGAAGGCATTGATGTCAACTTAAATTCCGAAATATTAGTGACTGGGGATGTAGTTTAACATTGGTTGCAAGTGTCAAAGAAGATGTTGACCGATCACAAAAAGAGAGTATTACAAATCGGACACCGAACCGGCAGCAAGATCCATGTTAGAGAAGGCACAAATAAAAATACTTCAATAGAGATATCGATAGAGGATATTGATGGAGTATCCATAAAAGTGTCAACAAATTATATTGATAGAGGGCATCAATGTAAAGATGGATGTAGTGAGCACAAAAGACTATATTACCTAAATTATATTAAAAATGATTAAATTATTTTATCATTTATAGAGAAATATCGAAGTACGGGTTGGGCAATTGCTCACCCTAAGCTTAACTAAGTTCCAACATTACATATATGGTTAAAACCAGAGAAGAGAATGATAAAAAAATATATAATAATGAAAAAAATCTCAAAAAATGAAGAAATGATGGAAAAACAAATAGCATATATTACTGCAATAAATATTTTAGGGTAAAAGATAATTTAGATATAGCAACAAATATTTTGAAGTCAATAGCCCTTCAATCATAATTCAATTTTTTGAGAATTAGTTTAATTGAATAAACCCTAGTAGTCTTTTTTCAAATTTCAGTGCAGATGATCTAATATAAACTACGTTTTATCTAAATGAAAATTTAATATTTGAAGAATGAAAGTTTTGTTTGAAGAACTCGGTATTTAGATATCAAATGGAGGGAAAAAATCGATCAAAATGGGTTTTGGATAGTACCTTAGGTGATGGCTCATTCACCCCCAACATTATATCTACCAATGGAAATCCTTCACTTCCATACAACCGGAAACATTGTTTCTTACATGGTATGGAGACCTAAATGCAGCAAATAATCAAACAGCTGAGGTTCAAATTAGTAACAGAAACATTACATATATACCACACAATTCCTATTTATTTATATTTCTAACACCTAAAATTTAGTCTTTACATTTATACTTTAAATATGCTTGAAAAGGTCTATTTCACTCTTTAAAAATGAGTAATAATGATATTTTTGATGTGAAAGATTTTGAGTGTTATAAATGTACAAATCAAAGTTTAGATGTTAGATATGTAATTACAAAAGAATTATGTGGGATGTAAATGTCCCATTAGTACTATATGCAAACCTTTGTAATATCCTCAGAAAGTTTCATCCGGGGTTTATTATTTATCTCAACTAATTTGAAAACACAACCAAGAGCTGCCTGAGAATAGCATGTCACTAGATGGGTTCCTATGCCATAAGAATCAATCTCATGCCCCTGCATATATATAAATAATGTAGCATAATGTGATAGCCGGCTAAAACTTTAATGCACGTATTATTATATACAAAAAATTCAAATTAATGCACCACATATTTAATCAATATATAATATACAAAGAAGGAAAACACATGCCATCCTTCACATCATGGTCCTATCAACCTTTTTTTTTAATCAATAATAAGCTATAAATGAATTGCATATTATGCCATAATAAAAATATTAGAGTGATGGCTGTCTCAAAGAAAGAACTTCATTTATAACAGCAATTCAGGCCGCTGAAAATGCAGGCCGATGTCAAAAATTATAGCACAGCACCAGAATTATTATTGAATGCCACTATACTTGCATGTTTCCTTTTTGGCTAGTTCGCAGCTTTGATAGCTTGCAGTGAATAACATTACGGCCATACCAGTGTGAACATTCAAGTAATATTGTATTGAGCTTTGTGGCTGGCCAATGATTCTACAATGACTCTGGATATCCTTGATTTAAATGGTCCTTACTAAGTCAAAATAAAGAATAACTCTGTACAAGTAGTTTTGTAGCCTAATGGTTGAGCTAGATACTAATTCGAAACTAATTATTAATCACTTGCTTATTCATAACCTTACAAATAAGTTTACAAATACTGCTTCTGAAAAAGAAAACTCATAATAAGTTTGCTGATTCATAACCTTACAAATACGGTCTATGAAAAATGGCATGGTTGGATGACATGAATATGAAAAAGAAAACTGTCTGGATAGTAAGACTTTAATAACCAGTTAAAAAAAACATTATCATTAAATTAAAATTAAGTTATCTGTGTTGTTCGAAGGAGAAGCGATGCTCTCCGGGAATCAAAATGATAAAATTTATCCCCTCGTTTTCTATCTCGTTTTCTATCATTGGATCCCAAAAGAAGAAACGGAATCGAGAATGACAGAGTCAAGGCAAGGCAGAGAAGAAGGAGATATTGTGTGTTTGTCCTACCGAAGATTAGGCGTTGCTGGAAGTTGGTGTCGAGGTTGTTCTGTTCGTAGGAGAAAAAGGAAATGTTGTGTGGAGCCCGGTTTTATTGATTGGGCGGTTAATTTGCTTTTAATACTTGCCTTGAATTTTATTCCCTGTCGCCACTTTAACTATTCCCGCCTCTTCATTTTGAGAGTAACCCGCCACCATTTTAAGTGCAGAAAAAATGATTTTGAAGAGGGGTGTCTATAGCCATTCTTAATATATTACTTCTTCACAATTTCCTAAATGGTTAGTTTTTAGAAAAAAGCAAAAAGGCCACGGCAGCAGAAGGGAAGGAGAAACACACGACATCTGGCTCCCTTGGTTTTTTCAGTGAGTTTTGGCTTACAGTGAGGACAAAGAAAGTAATAGCAAGGGCATCTTCTCTACATTCTTTGTAGGCAATTTGCCGAACCACGTAAATTTGTGTGTTTCGCTGTGTACCGTTTTCTGGTGTGAATTTTTCTCGTTCTATTTTTTCGCTTCATGGTTGATCGTTTTAAATTCATATATACCACAACAACTGGTATCAGAGCCAATGGCTGCAGATGATGTGAGGGTTTCAGGGATTGGGAAATTTGATGACACAGATTTTGATTACTGGATGATGCAAATAAAAAACTACCTCTATGGGAAGAAACTCTATCTTCCGTTGTTGGGGAAAAAACTGAAAGGATGGATGAGGCTGAATGGAATCTGTTAGATCGATCGGTTCTGGGGGTTTCGATTGACCCTATCGGATCCGTTATAGACAACGTCGTCAAGGAAAGGACAGATCTTATGACATCCATGACACGTATGTATGAAAAGCCATCGGCGAATAACAAAGTATATCTGATGAAAAAGTTATTCAATTTGAAAATGGCGGAATATACGTCTGCAGTACAACACCTGAATGATTTTAATACCATCACAAATCAATTATCATCTGTGGAAATTGAATTTGATGATGAGATACGTGCATTGATCTTATTGGCTTCATTGTCAAATAGCTGGGAAGCTATGAGGATGGCTGTCAGTAATTCTGCTGGTAAATTAAAATTGAAATATGAAGATATTCGTGATTTGATTTTGGCTAAGGAGGTGCGCAAGAAAGATTCTGGCGAGATCACAGGTTCGAGTTCAATATTAAATGTTGATTCNCGTGTCAAATTTATGTAAATTGGAGTTTAACAACAACCCAAATATAATGAATCCAACTTCCAAATTTTTTTTTAAAGCATCCATTGATATTCGTTCAAAAATCTTTACAAACTCTTTATCTGAACCTTTAAAAACAATTAAAGAGTTAAACCTACTTTTCAAATTAGAAGCACTACCTTTGATTGAGCTCACAGAACTTGAAGATATTGAGATCCTAGAAGTAGAGCCATTGCTTGTCAAAGGAAGACAAGCTGAAGCTCTTTGAATCTTTTCAACAAATAGGATATGGATATTGTGAAGATCAAGTAATTGAAGAGCTTCCCTTTTCTACTCTTTACACTGAAACAACACTAAATTTTTCTGCATCTCTCATCTATACTAAATCTCGTTGGTTTCTACAAAACCTTAGTGTCCAGTCCACATGTCGATCTACCTCACAAGGAACATAAAAAAATTTGACAGAAGCATGTGTTACGAAAAAATCTCAATTGACTCGTGAAGAGGTAAATGATACACCAAAAATATATACAATTTTAGACCCATATTTTATACTCATTTTTTGTGATATTACACTTTAATGAAATGTATTTTTATTTTTTCTTGCAAGTTGTTGAACTTTAAGACTTGAAGTAAAAAGAAAGCAAAAAGGATGAAATTTGAAGCAAAAATGAAGAAGTTGAAAATTTGTTCAGCGCCAACGATGCCAGACTGAGTGCAGACGACGTCATTTTACAGAGAGCAGATTTTAATTAAATAAACACTAGTGCCGACAGTGCTAAAATGGGCACCGATAGTGCCAGAATGGCCGTCAATGGCGCTTATGGCGGTTCAGGCTCTGTTTCTAGAAGATTCAATGAATCTTGACGCTTTTTGAAGAGTTTTTGGATGCACCTATTGGAGAACTGACTAAAGGCTCTATTTGGGGCTAAAATTCATCAAAAAAAAACTCTCTCTCTTTATCTTTATTCGCCCACCTTCATTCCTCTTCGTCCCTCCTTGCTCATTTTTGCCACACCTCGCCTTCAGACACTTTTTCCATTTTCATTCCACCACCATATAGGAGTCTATTAGTGATTTTTTCTTAAGAGTTTATTGTTTTTTTTGTGAGATTAAATGTGAATTCTTCTTTATGAGTATTGGAGAAAGAGAAAAGTGAGAGGTTTCTTCTTCCAACATTTCTTGGAAGAGGCTACAAGGGATTTTCTTTGAGAAAGAGTTTCAGATAAGTGTTTTTTGTTTATTAGTATTGTATGAACTTTATTTTATATATGAAATTTGTTTTTCGTTGTATCTTTGTCATAAAGTCTGAGTGGTTTACTTTATCTTTCTCCCTACTCTGAGATATGGTGAAAAGAAGAGATAAAATAGATGTGCCAATATTAAAATATAAAATAAATTGTGATGATTTTTCAACTCCAAACTTAATTTACTTTTCGATCTGGCCAATTGAATTGTTAAAATGTGTTGTGAAACATATGATCCGGGAAATGAAGTATGAGTTCTACAACAGAGTGAGGATCACATTTGATTCCATGAAGAAGAATTTTGTTCATGACATTAAGTGCAAATAACAAAAATATACTTTGTTGCAAGTAGAATTGGAGAATCTTTAGGGTGACAGACTAAAATCTCTAATTTGGTCTAGTGATTAAAAACTAAAGTGAGAGTTAGCCTTCAAGTGAAGGGAAGTGGTAGCTCTAGAGTGGGAGCTAGTATCCTTCTAGACTAGCCACAGATTTAGGGACTAAACTTGGGATTAACCAATGATTTTCTATAACATTGTATCAGGGTAGAGATTTAAAACAGCTCCTATATGGTATAATACATATTAAAACCATTTATCTCATCTCATTTTACCAAAATCTCATTGTAGTGAGAAAGCTGCTTTTTCACACAAACATAGTTTAATACTTTAGTAGTTACTATATAAACTTTGTATTTCAGTTTTGTCATTAGTTAAATAATTTAGTTCTGAAAATATCTCAACATTCAAAATTAGTGACAGTAATTTTGTTTTGACTTTCTATGAATTTCCAAGTAAATTTATCATTTCAAATTTAAACCATCCCCGTTGGATCAATATTTGGGGCTTAAATAGAAAGTCTTTTATTACTTGATAAAGATACGTATACTTGCATAGAATCCCAACATTAACTGCTTAAATTTCTTATTCATAAAATATTGCATCGAGCTTTTGGCACAATTGCATAGCGGAGTCAACATTATAATTTTTACACAACGATATTCTCCAGATTGTTTTCGGTGCTGCTGTCGGGAAAGGTAACAATAAATTAAATAAATTTAGTAAATTAGGAAATTTAGAGATAATAATATAAAAAAATACAAAAAAAATCTAAAAATAAAATATATTTTTATTTAAGAGTATTTTTAAGAATTTTTTCTTTACTTATTATATTTGTTTATGCGAAATATTGGAACTGAAGGTTTAGTACCTTACGATTCAAAATCAGAGCGTACTATTAGAAAAATTTGAAAACAACAAAATAAAATTAAAAATTTAAATGAAATGGTGAATAACTTAAATAATCAAATAAATGAAAATCGACAAAGACCTTTAAAAGATTATGCTAATTCGACAGCAATGAACTTCCCTTAACTACTCAAAATCTTGATATTACTGCTAATTCATTTGAGCTTAAACTTGTTATTATCCATATGGTGCAAAATAATCAGTTTGGAGGACACCTACTGAAGATCCTAACTTACATCTTGCTAGTTTTCTTGAAATTTGTGCTACTTTTAAACCAAACTTACATCTTGCTAGTTTTCTTGAAATTTGTGCTACTTTTAAATATGACGGAGTGTCTGATGATGTTGTTAGGCTTAGACATTTTCCTTTTTCATTAAGGGATAAAGACAAGGCTTTGATAAATTCATTAGCACCTGGATCTCTCATAACATGGGGAGAACTATCACAAAAATTCTTAGCTAAATATTTTCCACCCTAAAAAATTGTTAAGCTTAGAAATGATATTACATCTTTTTGTTATTTTGAAGGGGAATCAATATATGAAACTTGTGGAAGATTTAAAGATCTTATTAGAAAATGCCCACACCATGCCTACCAGATTGGTTAATAATTCAAACATTTTATAATTGATTAGTAGGATTACTTAGATCTATTATAAATAATGTTGCGGGTGGATCACTAATGTCAAAACCTTATGATGAAGCATATTCTTTAATTAAAGAAATGACTACTAATAATTTTCAATGGCCCTCTGAAAGAGTAAATCCTAGAGAGTAGCTAGTATTCATGATTCTGATGCAATGTCTATTTTAGCATCTCAATTTGCTTCTATTTTGAATTAGATTGATCAAATAGGAGTGAACTATTCTCAAATACCCAGTATTAAAGAAAAATTCACTAGGACAGATCATTGATACTCAATCATCTTATGAAACTTTAAATGCTATAAATAATTGAAATAACAATCCATATTCTAAATTTTACAATCCTGGATAGAAAAACCACCCTATATTTAGTTAGACTAATTATAATAATTCGGTGAATCCCTCCAAAAATTTGAACAACCAAGGAAATTTTAGCTATTTACCTTATTATCCTCATGGATTTAACTATAATCCTAATTCATAAGTTAAGGAAAAGAAGTTGACGATGAAAGAAGTAATGTTAAGCTTGGGAAATCAAATGCAGAATCAAGGGGCTACTATTAAATATATTGAAAATCAATTAGGAGACATTGTTATTGCACTCAGTAACAAACCTCCTGGAATTCTTCTGAGTACTGTGGAAGTTAATCCAAAAGATCAAAATAGGGAGTAAATTAAAGCTATTCAATTTCAAAGTGGAAAAGAAGTTGAAGCAAGGATTCAAAGAGAAACTGAAGTTGATGAAGAGAAGGAAGAAATGGAAAGTCACCAAAATGAAAATGAACAAATACAAGATCCTTTAGAAGAACAAAGATAAACAATTTACAAAATTTTTGGAAATCCTTAAGAAGTTAACTATAAACATTTTTTTTTTGTTGAAGCTTTGGAACAAATGCCAAGTTATGTAAAATTTATGAAGGATATACTAAAAAGAAAATGAAGTTTACAGATCATGAGACCGTTACACTTAGGGAAGAATGTAGTGCTATTATTTTGAAAAAGCTTCCTAAAAAATTAAAAGATCTTAGTAGTTTTACTATACCTTGTGCTATCGGTGAAAACTTTAAAAAGTTTTATGTGATTTAGGAGTGAGTATTAATCTTATGCCTTTATCGATCTTTAAACATTTAGATTTGGGAGAGATTTCCCTTACTACTATAACTCTTCAGTTAGCTGATCGATCAATAACTTATCAAAAAGGAGTAATAGAAGATGTATTATTAAAAGTGGATAAATTTATTTTCATAGTATTAGATATGGAAGAAGATAACGAAATTCGTATTTTTTTGGGAGAACATTTCTTGCAACAGGGAGAGCCATGATAATACAAAAAGGTGAATTAATAATGAGAGTTAATGATCAAGAAGTAACATTTAATATTGCAAAAGCTATGAAATATTTTGTAAAAGAAAAAGATAATGAATGTTTTAGGGTGGAAGTAAATGATTATTTGAGTAATGAGCATTTCAAGGATGAGTTTGAAGACAAATTAAGGCAAGGAGAATTTTTTGAAAATAAGGACGAAATAAAAGAAGAATATTTAGATTAAATTAACGGTAAATTTGAAACTTTAGACTTGTTGAAAAACGAGAAAAAAAATCTTATTCCTTCAAGTAATAAACCACCTGAACTTGAACTGAAAATATTACCTGCCCATTTAAAATATATGTTTTTTGGAGAGTCATCTAGATTGCCTGTTATTGTATCTTCATAATTAACTAAAATTTAAGAAAAAAAATTAATAGAGATGTTGAGAAGATACAAAAAGGATTTCGGATGGACTTTAGCAGATATTAAAGGAATTAGTCATTTTATTTGTATGCACAGAATTCTATCAGATGAACAATACGAACCTAAAGTTGATCCTCAAAGGAGATTAAACCCAATAATAAAACAAGTTGTTAAAAAATAAATTTTAAAATGGCTAGATGCTAGAATTATATATCTTATTTCAGAGAGTGTTTGGGTAAGTCCAATTCACTGTGTTCCGAAGAAAGGAGGAGTGTTGACCTCACTTTTGGTTGAGGTTTAGTTTTGCCTCTTTAGTCACCTAAGGTCTAGCCATATGACTTTACTGTTGACTATTCCTAGAAAACTAGAAAAGGAACCTCAGCATTAGAAATTCTAAACTCCTCCTTTCTCAACTTGAAGTTCCACATATTGGTCCTAACCTCTAACACTTAGTAGGTGGGGTCAATATGAGTGAACTCAAGATGAACCCCCCCCCATAGGACTGTCTGACCTTAGGATTAGCCCTAGGTGTTGGTCTAGAGCCAGTTTATTCACTTGTACTCAATACCACCCACAATCACTCACAACCCTAAACTCAAAATGGTTGACTTTGATCCCTTTGGGAGACTCATGTAGATGGTCCCCTAAACCCACTAGTCCTAGGACTAGGGTTTAGCTAAGACCAGTACATAGAGGACCCAAATGAGGATTCAATTGGTCCATATCTCATCTATGGTGGTTGACACGCCAATTCTACCAAAAATACACAACTTGGCCTTTTGCCCCTAAATCCACCCAAATTACCTGAACACCCCCAAACCTTAAAGTTGGTCAAAAATCCTAATTTCACCCAAAATACCTAAATTTGTTTAAAAACATTTCAAGCCATTTCAAAATACCCAAATTACCCAAAATCACCTAAAAATTTTAAAGTTACCAAAATACCCCCAAAATTACAAAAAAAAAAACCCTTGACACCCCAAACTTTCCCAAAATCACTCCAAATGTTTCAAAAGCCAATTTGGACCCCCCCCCCAATTAAACCCAATTTGGACCCCCCCAATTGAACCCAATTTGGTTAGTTTGACCATTTTGAACAAAACCCCCAAATTGCCTTTAAAAGCCCAATTTCCCCAAAAATGTCCATCAATTTGGTTCCAATTCCCCCCAATTTCAATCATAAAGTCAAATTATCCTTTCATATGACCAATCTAATCCAAATCCAAGCCTAATTGTCCCATGATTTGAGCTTAATTTTAATCTAAGTCAAAACCCCAATTTTGGCCCTACAATTTAATCCCACCAAATTGAACCCCATAGCCTACTTAATTTGCCTCAATTTGGATCCTAAATCTATTATAACACTCCTACACACCAAGAGTGACCTTTAATTGGCCTTGGTGAAGCCTCAATTGCACTTAACTTTAACCCAAGTCCAAAAAAATCCCTAAACTGGCTATGTCCCCAAATTCGACCAAATTGAAAGCCTTAACCCCAAAATTGGCACCCGATTTATGTTAAAAACTCTTCATTACATTCCTATAGACCATTT
The DNA here is from genome assembly GCA_002079205.1 of Phalaenopsis hybrid cultivar. NCBI lineage: Eukaryota > Viridiplantae > Streptophyta > Magnoliopsida > Asparagales > Orchidaceae > Phalaenopsis > Phalaenopsis hybrid cultivar. The sequence goes on along the minus strand of JXCR01014316.1, from coordinate 114,567 downwards.
TCTACAATTGATTTGAACCTCACCTAACCTTAGCCCAACCTAGACCCAAGTCTAGCCCAAAATTTCCAAAATCCCAAAATCCTTCCAATTGGACTCAAAATCATTTCAATCCTTTACCCAAAACCTTCATTACAACCATCTACACAATGTTGATCAATTAATTAGGCTCAAAGTCATGGCTAGCCTAACCCAAACCCAATGCTTAGCCATTTGAACCTAAATTGGACCCATGCACCAAATTTGACTTAGTCATCCTAAAGTCACCAAATTAAGGTCTCCACAGCAACTAAGCACAACTTAGTGACCAGGCTAAACCCCCTTGGACCATCCATGGTGAGCTATGGACCAATCGATCCCTAAATTAAGGGATCTTAGCAAATTTTTGGGCCTTAACCAAATATCTGCCCCATCATCACTTACCATTGGGAGTAAATTATAATTAAACCTCCCCTAGATCACCTGAATCTCTGGCCACCTCCCCTAGCCTTGTCGGCCTGCCTAGTGGCTGAAAACCCCCAAAATCAAAAGCCCCAAGGCCAAATCAAACCCAATTTCAACCATAAAGGCCACCTCATCCTAATGGCTCTTGAGAGCTCCTCAACCTTCCACATAAGCACCATTTTACACTCATCAATTAGCCCTAAAATACCCCCTAAGCTTCTTTATTTAATCTTCCCCTCCATGGACAAGAAAGAATAGTGCTAAAATTCTTAGGGAAACTCTGTCCAATTGCTCTCAAACGCTCTCCAAGAACTCTTAAGCTGATTGCCACCATTTTCCACCAATGATCCCCACTATGGAAGCCCAATTTTGAGCTCAAACAAGGACATCTCTCCATAGTCCACAAAACTCAAATTAATTGTGCACACACCATCCCTAGAGTAAGAGGAGTTGATTCCCCATCAAACCTCCCTCTGAAACAGCCTCTAGGGTAGCTATATACCAAGACCTAAAATTGAGCTTGATCAAATTCATACCTAGACCATTTACTAGGGCACAAGATTTCATCTGGAGGTTCGTTGGGACCAATCAAAGCTACCACAACCATCTAATTGAGGCCCCCCTCTCAGACAAAGGTATTGAACTCTAACCCTAAAAAGGCTTGTTTCAACCTTCCATATGTATTTACTGTATTTCATACTGTATAAGTTGTATTGATGTGTTCGTCTTTAGTAGATGAACATTTAGAAATAAACTCCATGCAATTTGGTTGATTCTAGGCCAAGTTCTCAAGGTTTTAGTGTGAACAGCTCACGAGTTAGGTCACTTGGGGACGATATCGGAGGGCTGTCTGACCGTGCGTGTATCCAGTGGACAGAGGAGATCAAGCTGGACGAGCCCTTGGTGCATAAAGCCCAGTCTACATGGCAATTGAGGGAAATGGCGTCGTCAAATGGTACAGCGCTGTGTGTTCTTTCGGAGACGCCTAGGATTCAGTCAGTCTCGTGTGTATAAGTAGAAAAATAGGGATTTTTGAATTATTTTAAATACCTAAACTTCAAAAATCCATATATTTCTCTAGAAAAATCATAAAAATAAAAGAAAAATACCCCATTGCTCAGTGAATAGAAGAGAATAATGTGGACTAAAAATAAAAAATATTTTTCAAACATATGATTTTTAATTAATTAAATACTTTATGTGGTATTTTAATTCTCCATGGCTTAAAACATTTCACCATGGCTTGAAATTTTGAGGGTTTGTTCCTCATGACAGAGGCTATGTCTTCTGATTTTTCTAAGGTCAGAGGGCATTTCTATGCTTCTAACCCTAATTTTCAAGCTAAGGTGACCATTTTGGCTTATTTTAATTATAGAAATTAAAATCTCACTTGAAAAATTATGAGAATAATTTTAGTAGGTTTCCTATGGTCAGACAAGTCTAGGAAAAATATTGTGATGCTTTAAATCATTTTGTGAGGTTTTATACTTAGTTAAATGTGAATACCTTGTATTAATTTGTGTAAACTAAATACACATAAAAAATTAACAAAATGAACTCCACATTGTTCATAAAAATCATATCTACCCACAGTAAAAAATGGAAAATTATTTGGCTTGGTATAAGCACTAAGGTGGGTTTTTTAAGAAACCTTGTATTTTTATACAAAAACAATTATAATACATTAAATACACTTAGAAAATTTCTTAAAATTAGTTTTCTGAGTTCCTTGTGATCAAAGACATTTAGGAAAAATAAAAATTATTTTTGGAAAAATACTTGATTTTTTAGCCATATTTTGGATTTAAAATAATTAAGAATAATTAAAAATTCTAAAAATACAAAATTTTTTTTAAAATGTGTCTAATTGTCCTCTCATCACTTGCGACTCAATAAGATATTTTTCCTAATTTTTTTTAAGTTAAAAATAAATTATCAATGCTTAAGAATGAGTTTTTCATATTTTCTCACTAAAATAATTATAATAAATATATTAAAAATCACAAAAATATAAAATTTGATTCTCTGATTTTTCTAAACTCAGAAGAGTCTAATAAAAATATAAAATTAAGTTTTGTAATTAAAACACTATTTTATATTTAAATAAATCATGAAAATTGATCTAAAAATTAAATAATAAAAATAGAAATTTGATTAAAAAACCATGAAATTTTGCCTAAGTGTTTCTCTGACCTTAGGAAACCTTTAATAATTTTTCCATAAATATAAACTTTATTTTGAATAATTAAATAAATTAACCTTTTAAAATCCTATTTCCTAAATTTAAATAGATATTTAAATTAAATCAAATCTTGAGAGGTCCACATGTTCTCCTCTAACATCATAATTACCTCATGGATATAACACTTTAAACCCTCAAAATCATTTAAGTTGTGTTTAAAGAGCTGTGAGATGAAGTGGCTCAAGGGCAAAGTGGTAATTTTAAGACTTTGGTGCCTTAATAAAAATTTTAGAATTATCAAAGAGAAAATGGGTAATTTTTATGTTAATAAGCATGTTTTGATGATTGAAATACAATGGGGTTAAAAGGTAGAAACTCATTCAACACCTTTGTACAACATCAACTAAAAGCATAATTCTCCTAATCTTCATAACTTGGTACTTAATTAAAGATCAAATGATTCTTAAGTGATTGGCTTAAGCCAGGAAGATGATAATTTACTCTTCTTAATTCTAGGGTTGAGGATGATTTGATCATTTAATAAGGATATATGGCACTTAAAGCAAAACTTTGAAAACCACCATTTCACTCATTATGATTCTTAAAAGCTTAGTAGTGACTTAGTCTCAATTTCTAAGCTCAATTGGTCGGATTTAGAAGATGATATGATTGGTGTTAACATCTTTAAAGCAGTACAAGCCTGACTTTAACTCCAAACACCACAATCTTAAATGACTCAAACACACCTTAAGGGTGCCCACTCACATAACTCTTAGATGAAACGTCAATTGATTGATCGAGTACCCTATCCTCAGTTTAATTAAATTGTTAAGTTTCACTGGGCAACGTGTAGTCACACTTCAACCTCGGATGATTATCGGAACATTATAACAAGATCAAGATGAACTCAGGATATTTCAAGATATATTCAAAATGATCTAAGGTTAGGCATTAAACATTTTGAAATCTATTGGATATTTTGAAGAGCAAATTGGACTTGTCATATTTTGTTCTAAAATTATCCACTAGGATCTTCCTAGATTCAACAAAGTCATAACTTGGGGTTTGGTAGCTAAACCTTCATCTACTTTCTTACAAAACATTACATGCTTTGCAAGTACTAACCTTTTAGGAGGTGGAACGAGAAGACTCGCCATGTACGCTTTTACATTAATGCATTTACCTTCCTGTACTTCTTGTCTTGAGCTAGCATGTTAAACAACGATGTCACCCTGCATGAAAACCAAAACTATTAGGGTAGCCGTAAAACTAAAATCAAAACTAAAATCAACCAAGATAAAAATCTAATCACAAACATCACAAAATAACAATTGCAACTAAATTAAGATGTCTTCATCGGATGATAAAAAATCCCTCGGAGAAGGTAACCTACGGTTGCTAACGAGATTTCTCATGATTTAAATGAAAGTACGGAATTCATTAAGTTGAGTTTAGTAAATTCATTTGGACTAAGTGAATCTGATAGAAAATAGTGGTGCCGGGATAAGGGAACCGTAGGATCCTAAATGGTGTCGCTCTAATCAACTTTAATATGCCCCCATAATATTTTAATGACCATAACCATAGGAACATATTATTTGACATCATAACCTGCACACTAGAAAACTTAAATTCGTCACGAAGAGAAGCTCTGAGCTTTCCTGTGAGCAGCACGGCCATCTCCAACAGCAAGAGGATCTATAACAACACATCTTTAAGATTTTGAGGTTGTTTGCTTATGCAACATAGATCCTCACCTCATCTTTAAGCCTTTGTATAGCTCTACTATATAATATAAAACCTAACTCCTCTTAGGATCATGTGGTTGTCGTCCATCGCAACCTAAATCCTCACATATTTCTGGCTATTTGTGTGATCATTTTACACGAATGTAAGTCCTAAATAGTAAAATTAGCAGGATGAAACATTCAAATAATTTCTCCTCTAAACTAAAGCCAAATATTAGGATAGCTTAGGAAGTCACCGAGGTTCTCCTCCAGATCTATGACATCCCCTAGTTCTCTCTCCTTTGGACTCTACAATAAATGCTCTAAATTTGAGTCATTTCCCCTTCACATCTCTTTGTCCAATTTCGTTGAAAAGTCCTAACCCTTTTACCTCTTTGAAGATAATATTTCTTGATTTTTATCAAAAGTTTTCTTAAGTGACTTCGGTCATTTGAGATGTAATTAATTATAAGGGCTTGCCCTTATAAGAAGTTTTTCTAAACCTAGCTTAATATAAACCCTGTTTAATTCTTCATATTAAATAGGAGAACTTGTCGGCAAATAAAAAAGATTTTGCAGACTAAACAGATGTCATATGTTTCTTAGTTTATTTGATCGAGTTTCATCCTCAAGTCTTGTGTTTATCTTTCATGATAGATATAGGGTTTGAGGTATAATGCTCTTTCATTTAAACTATAAAAAATATGGGGTTAGTTTGATTTCATATTTTTTCTAAACTTATATATATATATATATATATATATATATATATATATATATATATATATATATATATATATATATATATATATATATATATATATATATATATAT
>JXCR01014316.1:89516-99684 GCA_002079205.1 Phalaenopsis hybrid cultivar | reverse complement strand
TATATATATATATATATATACTTCAAATTTTTCTCTTTTCTACCTACTAAATTAAACAAAATACATACATAAATGAACAATTTTCCCACCAACATAAACTAATTTTTTTTTAATAAACACTTTTTTTTTGTTCTTGTTCCTCCTAAATTTCAGCTCACTGATGTTTTTCTTGTCGTATGCAGAGAAAAAATGTTACGTCAGAGGCTGATCTTTGCTTTCATAGATGGCTAGAACCTCGCACTTAATGAGGAAAGGGCGCCACAGGGTGGCACTATAGACTTCGACATGGACTTCAGTCAAGTTGACATGGACTATGAGGGTCCTCTAATGGATATGGTTAGCCGTCAAGAAAAATAAGGGATACCATCGCTACTAAGGTTAAGCACCAGATATAATTCCTCACTAAATGGAAAAAATGTGATAGTAGAATAAGACTCGAAGGAGGGAACTAGTCGCCTGCCATCCATGATAACTACACCAACCAAGGGCCTGGTCACCGCCAATGATGAAAGTCCACCATATGCATCACTGCGGAGAACTCAGCACAGAAACGCCAACCTCTGAAAGTGTAGGGCTTTCTTAGGTGAAGAAAGAAGACGCCAGAAGGAGGAGGAAAATTGCTCACCCCTATCTCTGAGGGGAATATCTACGATCCAAGCATGAGAGAGACCTCTTCTAGCCTACCTGCTATAGACGATGAGTCTGGATTAGCTACAGAATCGCAGATATCATTCATTGTACGGGTTGCTCGATATGCAATGCCAAGATACCTAGACGTACACCAACTACATGGGCATTTTTGGAGTGCTCGGATTGCAACGTCCTCCATCTATAGTGCTATTATAGTACTTTGGAGGAGTGCACATCCACTGACGATGGATTTTAGACCGCTGATCACCCAATGGGTGAACCGTATATCCCATTGGATACAGAGTCGTATATCCCGTTGGACACAAAATCATACGCTTTGCTGCAGACATAGACAACACTAGCTTGGATTTCTGCTGATACTTAAATGAGGGAGTATCCTTGACAGCCATTGATCTTCTCCATGGCAGAATACTACAAGATGAGTAAAATAAACAAAAGGGAATTTGAATTCTAAGAAGAAGTTAAAGGAAGATTCATCAATATACTAGAAGGCTTGGAGCCATACACCAGGTTCTTCTCCAAAAGCGAGGAAAGAAGTATTCTCGACTGCATTTTTGAGCAGTCCTTCTGATGGAAAGAACCATTCTGAGCCAAAAAAATGGATGCATGGAAAGGGCGAGATCACTATACAATGTGGCTGATGTTACAATTTCACCCAAGAAAGACAAGTAAATCTCCCAGGGATTTTGAGGTACGCTGATGTGGACCCACTACCATCTATGTTAAAATGGATAATCAAGAGAATGGTATGATGGAGCATACTTCCAACTGATTGTATTCCCAATAGTTGTATCATCAATATATATGATGAAGGTGACTGCATACCCCCGCATATTGACCATCAAAACTTCATAAGGCCTTTCTGTATGGTCTCATTCATGTGCAAAAGTAATATCCTGTTTAGGAAAGAGATAGCTCATTGGCCTCGATGAGTTCAAAGGATCCATGGAGATTCCCCTACCCGTGGGTTTAGTGCTAGTTCTTAAAGGAAACAGAGCTGACATCACTAAACATTGCATTCCAGGGGTACGACGCTGTAAAGTGTCTGTAACTTTCCAAGGGATGGATGACAGCAAAATGCCATATGAATTTCAACCAGATCTGGAGTTGGAAGAACTACTGCCGTACGAGCTATGAGAAGGTTGCACCTCTAAACACAAGCAAGGGAACCTTTATCCTAGAGTGTGGTTCAGTAAGTTTGCTCGATCAAGAGCTCACCACATCAGCGATGGACACTCAAGGGACACCTTTTTGTACTGCATTTTGACACAGCATATATGATGATATATGTATCAGATATGCTCAGCTTGTGATATGTACCCAGCATGAGATATTTTCAGATGTACTTTGATGCATTCAGCATATTGTACCTTTTAAGGTTCTGGTTGTACTCAATATGTAACACATGTTAAAGAAGATTAATGAAATCTTTTTCTAGAAATTTTGTTTGTTTGCTCAAATGCCCTTTTTTGTGATGAATAAAAACCACGGAACCATACGTTAGTTCCAAATTACAAAGAACGAAGAAAAAAATAATGAGAACTTAATGATTAAGTTAAAATAAAACACTATTTAAATAAAAATCAGTCAACCAACAAAAATTAAATTTTGGAAAACATATTTTGAAAATTAAACGTAATAAAAATAATAAGAAAAATGAGAATAAATCTATTGAGTTGATTCAATCGATTTTGGGGTCTCTTGCTCTTTGCTCACGCAGCTCGACTATCTTTGTCTACACTAATTCTTTTCACATCCTCATGGAATTTCACGTTTTGCACAAAACCTCACAAAATTTCACATATCTTCCTCACCAATGTCAACATTATCACATGACACATATTTATGGCATTCAACACCACAAACTCTTTATAAATTTTAATTCTTGTTTTGGAATGAGTCCCTAACTTCTAATTCCTATCTTTCGAGGTTGGTCCCTAACTTCTGATTCTTTTTTTGAGATTGATACCTAAATTTCATTTCTCATTTTGAAAACAGTCCCAAACTTCTGATTCCTATCTTTTGAGGTTGGTCCCTAACTTCTGATTTTCTTTTTGAGATTGATACCTAAATTTCAATTCTCATTTTGGGATCAGTCCCTAACTTCTGATTCCTACCTTTCGAGGTCATTCCCTAACTTTTGATTCTCTTTTTGACATTGATACCTAAATTTCAGTTCTCATTTTGGGATCATTCTCTAACTTCTGATTCCTATCTTTTGAGGTTGGTCCCTAACTTCCGACTTTCTTTTTAAGATTGATACCTAAATTTCAATTTTCATTTTGAAATTAGTCCCTAACTTCTGATTCCCTTCTTTTGAAGTCGGTCCCTAACTTCTGATTTTCTTTTTGAGATTGACCCTTAAATTTCATTTCTTATTTTAGAATCAGTCCCTAACTTCTGATTCCTACCTTTCAAGATCGGTCCCTAACTTCTGATTCTCTTTTTGAGATTGATACTTAAATTTTAATTCTCATTTCAGGATCAGTCCCAAAATTCTAATTCCCTCCTTTCGAGTTCGGCCCCTAACTTCTGACTTTCTTTTTGAGATTGGCCATTAAATTTCAATACTCATTTCAAAATCAGTCCCTAGATTTTGATTCCCTCCTTTTGAGGTCCCTAAATTTTGATTCTCTTTTTGAGATTGATACCTAAATTTTAATTCTCATTTCGGGACCAGTCCCTAAATTTTGATTTCCTCCTTTCAAGGTCGGTCCCTAGCTTCTGACTTTCTTTTAGAGATTTATCCTTAAATTTCAATTATCATTTTGGGATTAGTCCTTAAATTCTATTTCCCTCCTTTTAAGGTAAATCCCTAACTTCTGATTCTCTTTTTAACATTGATATCTAAATTTCAGTTCTTATTTTGAGATTAGTACCTAAATTATGATCCCTATCTTTCGAAGTCGGTACCTAAAATCTGACTTTCTTTTGGGATTGACACCTAAATTTTAATTCCCACCTCGGGGACAGCACCTACACACTGACTCCCATCCTCAATAAGCACATAAAATTTGATAACTCAAACCCACTCTCCAATCCCCAGCGAGAGTTTCTACCTCCTAATTTTGATCAAATATTTACTTGCTAATTATCCAGCGAAAACAACTAGCACTCAATTTCTACACTCCTTTCAAAGTCTATTAACTTAAGAGTTTGTATTAGTTTTGTTGATCTCATCGGTCAATGCCAATATGCGCTGTGTGATTTGCCTAGCACACCACACCTATTGGGGGTCCATTTTTTTACCTCACTTTTGGTTGAGATTTAGTTTTCCCTCCTTAGTCGCTTAAGGTCTAGCCATAAGAGTTTAATAAAAATATAAAAATAATTTTTGTAATTAAAACATTATGTTCTATTTTTAAAAAATCATGAAAATTTAGCTAAAAATTAAATAATAAAAATAGAAATTTAATTAAAAAAATCATGAAATTTTGTCTAAGTGTTTCTCTGACCTAAGAAAACCTCTAATAATTTTTCCATAAATATAAATTTTATTTTGGATAATTAAATAAATTAACCTTTGAAAATCCTATTTCCTAAATTTAAAAAATTATTTAAATTAAATCAAATCTTGAGAGGTCCACATGTTCTCCTCTAACATCATAATTACCTTATGGATATAACACTTTAAACCCTCAAAATCATTTGAGTGGTGTTTAAGGAGTTGTGAGGTGAAGTGGCCCAAAGGCAAAGTGGTAATTTTTAGACTTTGGTGCCTTAATCGAAAATTTAGAATTATCAAAGGGGAAATGGGTAATTTTATCTTAATAAGCATGTTTGGATGATTTAAATACAATGGGGTTAAAAGGTAGAAACCCATTCGACACCCTTGCACAACATCAACTAAAAGCATAATTCTACTAATCTTAATGACTTGAGAGTCAATTAAAGATCAAATGGTTATTAAGTGATGGGCTTAAGCTAGGAAGATGATAATTTACTCTTCTTAGGCCCAAAGTTGAGGATGATTTGATCATTTAATAAGGATATATGGCACTTAAAGAAAACTTTGAAAACCATCATTTCACTCACTATGATTCTTTAAAGCTTAGTAGTGACCTAGGCTCAATTTCTAAACTCAATTGGTTGGATTTAGAAAATGATATGATTGGTGATTAACATCTTTTAGGCAATACAAGCTTGACTTTAACTCTGGGCACCACAATCTTAAATCACTCAAACATGCTTTAAGGGCACCCACTCACATAACTCTTAAATGAAACATCAATTGATTGATCGAGTACCCTATCCTCGAGTTAATTAAATTTTAAGTTTCACTGGGCAATAAAGTAGTCACACTTCAAACTTGGATCATTATCAGAATATTATGACAAGATCAAAATGAACTCAGTATATTTCAAGAGATATTCAAAATGATCTAGGGTCACGCCTTGAACATTTTGAAATCTATTGGATTTTTTAAGGCCAAATTGGACTTGTCATTTTTTGTTCTAAAATTATCCACTAGGATCTTCCCAGATTCAACAAAGTTATAACTTGGGGTTTGGTAGCTAAAACTTCATCTACTCTTGCAACGTAAACTTTCTTGCAATACTATACATGCTTTGAAAAAACTAACTTTTCTGGTAGTGGAACGAGAAAACTTGCTAGGTACGTTTTTACATTAATGCATTTACCTTCTTGTACTTCTTGTCTTGAGTTTGCATGTTAAACAACGATGTCACCCTTCTTGAAAACCAAAACTCTTAGGGTAACCATAAAACCGAATCTAAAACTAAAATCAACAAAGATAAAAATCACCTCCATAACATTCAAAATATAAAAAAACTCAAAATTTAATCACAAACGTCACAAAATAACAATTGCAACTAAATTAAGATGTCTCTATCGGATGATCGGGAATCTCTCGGAGGAGGTAACCTATGGTTGCTAATGAGATTTTCCATGGTCAAAATGAAAGTATGAAATTCATTAAGTTGAGTTTATTAAATTCATTTAGACTAAGTGAATCCGATAAAAAATAGTGGTGTTGGAACGAGGGAACCGTAGATCCTAACCAGTGTCACTCTAATCAATTTTAATATGCCCCATAATATTTTAATAACCATAACCATAGGAACATTTAATTTAACATCATAACCAAACACAGTAGAAAACTTAAATTTGTCACGACGAGAAGCTCAGAGCTTTCCTGTGGGCAGTATGACCATCTTCAACAGCAAGAGGATCTACAACAACACATCTTTTCTTAAAATTAAAGAAGTCATAGAATTTTGAGGTTATTTGCTTATGCAACATGGATCCTCACCTCATCTTTAGGTCGTTGTAAAACTCTGCTATACAATATAAGCCCTAACTTATCTTAGGATTCTGAGGTTTTCGTCCGTCGCAACCTAAACCCTCACATCTTTCAGGCTATTTGTGTGATCGTTTCATACGAATTTAAGCCCTAAATAGTAAAATTGGCAGGATGAAACATTCAAATAATTTCTTTTCTAAACTGAAGCCAAACATTAGGATAGCTTAGGAAGTCACCGAGGTTTTCCTCCGGATCTAGGACATCCCCTAGTTCTTCCTCGTTTGGACTCTATACTAAATGTTCCAAATTTGAGTCATTCCTCCTTGACACCTCTTTGCCCAATTTCATTGAAAAGTCCTAATCCTTTGACCTCTTTGAGAATAATATTTCCTTATTTTTATCGAGAGTTTTCTTAAGTAACTTTGGTCATCTAAGATGTAATTAACTATAGGGGCTTGCCCTTATAGGAAGCTTTTCCGAACTCGACTTGATATAAACCCTATTTAATTCTTCATATTAAATAGAGGAACTTTTCAGCAAATAAAAATTGTTTCGCAAACAAAACTAATGTTATATATTTCTTAGTTTATTTGATCGAGCCTCATCCTCAAGTCTTATGTTTGTCTTTCGGGATAAATACAGGGTTTGAGGTATAGTGTTCTTTCATTTAAACTATGAAAAATATGAGGTCTGTTTGATTTCATATTTTTCTACTTATATACATATATATATAGATAAGTCAAAAAAAGGCTCATATATATATAACAATTGTATGTGTATATATATATGATACACCAAAAGAAAAAAGACAAAGTTACAACAATTTGCAGAAAGGCAGATTGGAAAGATCACCCTTGAGAAGTAAATGAAGTGGTGGGGGAACCTCCTTGGGTAAGTTTGGTCTATCTGTCTCAGCACCAGCCTGAGCAAGCCAATGAGCAGGTATGTTTCCTTCTCTATGAATAAAAATAAATTTCAGATTGATACCTTGGGAGTAAAAGGAAATTCTATTCTTCCATTTCAGAATGTGACAGGGACAGGCTATGGTATTAATGAGAATGCTAATCATGACCTTGCAATCAGTCTCTATAATAAGATTGTGAAATTTGGCCTTGGATGCAATATAGATGGCCCAAAAGATAGCCAAAGCCTTAGCTTCCAAAGCATCAATAGCAAAAACAGGAGATAGGAAATGAAGGAGACAAGTACCATTTGAGTTCCTGAATACACTTCCAATGCCAGCAGTGGACCTATAGAAACTACCATTTGTATTAGCTTTCAGCCAATCTGCAGGAGGTTTGAGCCAAAAAACCAGGGGGTGCTCCAAAATAGGTTGATTAGCCAAAGATTTGGTCTTAAAAAGATTAGGAAAAGCCTTTCAATGAGTGATTTTTTTTAGAAAGGCTAAACAGTTAGCAGCCACCTTAGAGGGATGAGGTAAATGTTACTCAAATTTAGCCTTATTTCTAGCCATCCAAGAGAACCAAGCCACCACACATGGGATCACCAAAAGTTTTGAATGAAGCCATTCTTTCCAGCAAGAGATGAATTTCTGCCAGGTGAGATTGATGGTTTTCACTTTCAAATTACTTAGGACAGTTGACCATATATGTTGGACAAACTGACATTGGAAAAAAAGGTGATCAGTTGTTTCCTCATGCCCTTTACATAGAAGACAACAAGAAGGGCCTCTCAATCCCTTCAATTTCAGAATATCATTAGTTGGGAGGCATTTAGAGAAGATTCTCCAATAGCAGAAAGACATAGATGGGGAGAGGAAAGTATTTCAAATAGATTTCCCCCATAGAAAGCTCTCTCCTTGAAGTTGTTGGGAATAAATATAAGCAGTAGTAGCCCCTTGCTTGGGAATAAGTTTATCTTTCTTAGAAGTATCAACAGGGATGTTGTGAATCCTGTGAATGGTAGAGTTATCCAGAATGTTGTTTAAAGCAGTAAGATTCCACTGATTATCATTCCAGCAATCTGAAACTTTGGTAGAAGTTGGATAGGGAACAGTAATCTTGTCAGCAAGCTTCCCATCCCCCATCCAGTTATCAAGTCAAAAATTTAAATTCCCCTCTCCAAGATCCCATATAAAGTAATCCTCAGCTTTGTTTTTATATTTGATCATATGAGACCAAATTCTGGAGTCCCCTAGTTTAGAAGTAGCAAGAGAGGGATGTGAACCTTTACAATACTTGCCTTTAAGAAAGATAGCCCAAAGGGACTCTTGAGCTCTAAAATGTTTCCACAACTTGCAAAAATTAATCTGATGTAGATGCTTGAAACTTTTGAAACCCAGACCCCCATTGTGAGTTGGTTTGCAAATGGAGTTCCAATTGGTCCAATGTTTTTGAGTTCTTTGTCCAGACCAAAGAAACCTGTTGAAGGTTTTTTCAAGAAGTTGTTGAGTGCTCTTTTTCATAGTTGTCATTTGGAAGATATAGAAGGAGAAGGCAGACAGGACATGTTTTAGGAGAGTAATTCTTCCTCCATTTGATAAAAATGAATTAGTCCAATTTGTGAGCATAGATTGGATCTTAGTAACCACTTCATCAAATTGGGTTTTTCTGGTCCTACCTTTCAGCGAATAAACCCCCAAATATTTCAGATGAGAGAGGGGGGTTTGAAATCCAGTAAAATCAGAAACCTATTGTCTGAAAGGTTTTTTAACACCTTTGTTGTAGTAAATGTTGCATTTTTGTTTGTTCAGCTGTAGTCCAGAGCACAATAGAAAGTCCTTGAGAAGAGTTTGGATTTGTCTAGCAGCAGGTTTAGTAGCCTTAGAGAAAAGAATAACATCATCTGCATATGATAAATGGCTGATGGCAATATTTGAGCTATGCTTGAAAAGGTTAGGAGATATGTTTGGAATTTGGTTGAGAATAAGATAAAGGTAGTCAAAGACTAGAATAAAAATGGTAGGTGAGAGAGGATCACCTTGTTTGATTCCTTTAGAAGCAGTAAAGAAACCATGGGTCTTTCCATTGATGAGAATAGAGTGGGCATTATTTTTTAGCCATCTTCTGATTAAGATTATGAAATCCATATTAAAACCTCTACATTAAGAACCTCCTCAATGAAATCCCAGTGAATGGTGTCATAGGCTTTGCAAATATCCAATTTGTAAATCAGATTTCCCTCTATGCATTCTTTATCCAAATCTTGGGGTAATTCCTGGGATAAAAGCACATTGTCCACAATGCTTCTACCTTTGATGAAGGCAGTTTGGTTGTTGTTGATGATTTTATTCAGATGAATTTGAATTCTGGCCACCAAGATCTTGCTAATAATTTTAGATATCACACTAGTGAGACTTATGGGTTTGTAGTGATCCCATCTGTTGCAAATAGTCTCTTTAGGGATGAGAACAATAGTGGAAGATGTGAAATGTTTAATAGGATCAGGAACAGTGAAAAAGGCCTTCACAACATCAATTACATAGCATTTAATCACATTACAAGCTGATTTGTAAAAGTCAGTAGAAAATCCATCTCGACCTGTTGCTTTATTTCCATCAATTGAAAAGAAGGCTATCTTGATCTTCTCTTTAGAAGGAATGTCAGCAAGCTTGAGAGTAGAGGTACATTGTCTGCAATGGTCAAACAGATTGCCTTTAACTTCAGTCCTAGCCACCTCACTTCTAGTGAAGAGCTTTTGGTAATGCTCAACAGCATTATCAGCAATATCTTGGGAAGTATTAAGCCAGTCTCCCTTGGAATCCTTGATCTTATGAATCTCATTACATTTCCTCTTGTAATTAATAATAGCATGGTAATATATATAGTTTCTATCCCCCAAACATAAATAATTTTGAGCAGCTTTCTGCAGCTTTCTGATGAAGAAGTTGCTCCTGCAAGTGAATAGCATTGAGTAAGCTTTCATTAGCATTATAAAGCTCAGTTTCCAAATTAGGATTTTGACTAATTTTGGATTCTAAATCATTTACAGTGGCCTCAGCTTCCACCACCCTAGTATTTAAATTGCCAAAAGTCTGCCAATTCCAAGTTTTGAGTTTAGCAGCCAGCCTTTTATGCAGAATCCATAATTTCACCAAAGGATTATTATTATATGATAGCTGGCCCAAACAGAACTAACTAGATTCATAAAGTTTGGATGAGATGACCAAACATTTAAGTATCTGAAATTAGTTTTAGTAGGGTGTACGGAGCTGCTGATGGAGATCAAAAGGGGTCTGTGATTTGAACCAGACATGGACATATATATATATATTTATATATATATATATATATA